>CAJNDV010024614.1:3063-41053 GCA_905221635.1 Symbiodinium sp. CCMP2456
GACATGTACGTTGATGACGGTCTGATCGTGGCACCGGTTGGTTTGTGTCAGTCCTTGGCAGAGGTGCTGCTGGGGATTTGGCAAATGAAGATCCAAGGCTTCTTGCCGAGTGATGGGCTAAAGGTGGGATCGACGGTCCAGGTGGGAGACAAACAGGTTCCTGTTCGGCAAGAGCTACAGTTTCTGGGAATGGTGATAAGGCGAACTGAGGAAGGTGTAGCGCTGCATCAGCATCCCTGGATTGAAACAGAGTTGGAGCGACGCGGCTGGACAATGGTCAAGGGTGCAGCTAACCTTCCAGAGGTGGTGGAAGGACAAACGGAGCCAGCACCTCGCGATGACGCGTATGCTGCTGATCTGCATCGTGCGCAGTCTGAGGTTGGATCGTTGTTTTGGGTGGGGCTGCGAACAAGGCCAGATGTGCTCGCAACAGTGGGGGCGTTGTCGTGCATGAGCACGGTGGACCCGAGGAAGACGTATAAGCTGGCTACGCAGGTATGGCGATACCTAGCTGGTACTAGGGATAAGGTGCTTTTCTTTAAGGCCGGTGGTGACCTTCAGGAGGCACGACTCTCGGTGTTTGGAGATGCCTCACTAGCACCAGGGGCATCAAGGTCACGGACGGGTGTAGTGGTGAAGTTTGGCGGCCATGTCATCGCGTATCGCACTCAGCGCCAATCTTTGACTGCGTTCTCCGCCTTCGAGGCCGAAGTGGAGGCATCTGCTACAGCGTATCAGCTCGGAACACAGGTGAAGACGTTCTTGGACAAGTTTCTGCAAAAGGGTGTGGAGACGGAGCTTTTCGGAGACAACTCTGCTTGCGTTAGCAACTTGACTAAGGGATCCGAGTATGTGCAACCCACCCGCGCACCCCATTTTGGCATGCGCTGCTCGTATCTGAGAGATCACCTGAGAAATGACAACATTCCGATGCTGTATATGAGTGGGGATTTGATTCCGGCTGATGGTTTGACAAAAACGTTGTCGAAGAACAAGCTGGAAAGCTCAAGAGAGGTGAGCCTCAAAGCACTGGTCCTGGAGATGGGTTCTGTGCGTGTCGAGCCTTAATTGCCGTCCTTGGTCTAAGGAATAGTCCGGCTTTGGATGGATGCATGCTTTTGTTAACGTGGGCACACCATTAGGGACGCCCAATCTTCGTCAAGCGAAGATTTGACGAGGAGGAGTGCAGGTGAGCCGTGGGATGTGCAGGTTGCATGGCCCCTGCGCAAGAATGACATGCCACGGTATCGGTGGCTCAAGGTGTGAGAAAGATGACGGGGTTCGGTTTTGGGGCTTGTGACTTGATTGTCGGATGAGCCTGGGGGCCCCGGCATGGCGAGCGATTATGATCATCTAGATTCAAATCAGACGGGGTCTCACGAGCCCTGTCCCTTCGCACTTTAGTATCGTTACCGCTACGCCGTCACCAACTTTGGTTCGTAACCAAGAAAAAGCGTGACTTGCGGAAACGTCTGCACCAGGTCAAGCAAAAAATCCGCTCAGATTCAACCGTTGTTGCGAATCACACCGAACACTCCCACCAAAAGCCGACGAAAGTGCGAGCTATTCACGCGAACCGTCGCGTGAGCGCACCGTGCATCACACATCCTCGGAGGCATCATCCTCGAGCGTCTGAAGGAAAGGCTTTGCTTGCTGCATTGCTGGAGCAAGCGATGGGTGCGGGGTGCTTCCTTCCTTTGCATCCCGCGCGCTGCTGCTGTCGCAAGCTGGGTTTTGCTTCTCGTGCCATCACCGCCTTGCCGACTCTGGCGTTCTGGCAACGCGAGCCCTCCCACTCGAGCATGCAGCCGCCCGAGTGTGCCGCGAAACTGGCGCGGGGGTCGCACGGAACGTGCGCCTGGCTGGCATGAACCTCGAAGCAGACAGCGGGGATCCAAGAGCTTTGCTCGGCTGTTCACTCTAGAATGACTGCGTGATCCCCGTCTCGCTTTTCGCAGCAGGGAGGACACTCCTGGAAGCCTGCGAGTCGTTGTAGTGTGCCACAACAAAACGACGGCTGTAGTGAGCACGCGGCTCCACATACTTTGTCCACGAAGGCATGTGCTTCAGGGATGGAATGTGACCCGGATGTCAATGAAACTGGGGAAGGTCCGCATGTCGTCCCTTTATGCCGAGCATACGCCCTTCCCCCGCGGCACAGGCCGAGGTGTGTGTCCGAGCAGGAACAGGAAGAGACTGCAGCCGCGCCGCCAGCCCCCCGAACGGGGGAGCCGCAAACGCAATCAGGCATGTGCAAAAGTCCGCCAGGCGGGATTATCGCGTGCTGACGCCACGTGGCAAGCCCTCACGGATGAAGCCCGGCGGCCTCCGCAGCCGCTTGCACCTCTGCCGGCCCACCCAGCTGGCGCGCGCTCATGTTCTATGGCCCACCGTCGGTCTACAGCTGGTCTTCAAGGAGTCCCCGCTCGCTTATGCGGGGCCCTCCGTACCGCCATGCGGACAGGGCTGGAGATAATCTCAGAGCGTACGTCACCACAGCAAGAGCTCCGAGACTGGAAGTTTTTTTTTCTTGCTCCGTGCATGTTTCTCCATCGTTGCGCGTAGCCAACTCCCATACTGCGCCGCGCAGCGCCCTGCGCAAACCGACCTGCCAACCCCGGCCCTCGCAGCAATCCGCATTGGCAGGATCGTCGCTCTGCAGAAGCCGGATGGACGCGGCATCCGCTCCCCTGTGATATAAGCGACGTTTTGCGGCGGCTGGTGGGGCGGGCGCTCGCGCAAGCCTTCGCGCTGCGACTCGAGACTGCATGCCTGCCTTACCAGTACGGCCTCAGCACTCGTGTTGGGCTGAAGCTTTGCCGCGCGTCCTGAGAGCTGCAACTGAAGTCGACCCTCGATCGTGTCCGTGGACGCAGGTGGTGCCGGCAATGCTGGCGGCCCTGCATGCCCGCCCAGAGCTCCGGCCGCTCCTCCCTTACGCTCGGCAATTTTACCGTGCCGCCAGCACTTACACATGGACTGATGGGCAAGGGCTTCGCGCAAGCGGAGGGCGGAGAAGAAGGAGATCCGCTGATGCTCGCCCTGTTTTCGCTCGCTCGACACCCCGTGCTTGAAGAGGTGCAGGGGCAACTGCGGACGGGGGAGGCCATCTTTGCGTATCTCGACGACGCATATATCATCGCCACCCCACAGCAGATCCACGAGCTGTACTTGGCATACCACCGCTGTAGGGTTTAGGAAAAGCTTTGTGTTGCGATGCGACACTCGTGTCCCCCCTCACTCGCGCAGGCCGCCCAGTGCCTGGGGCTGACGCGCGTGCAGGGGTCACCCTATATAGACGCCGCTCGCCGGGGCAAAGTCGCACGCTACCCGGAACTCACGCGCGGCGGACCGCAGCGGCTTGTCGTGCTCGCCGCAGAGGTCGGGGGCCGCTGGAACGACGAGTGTCAGCAGTTCCTTCGCACCCTGCTCCGGCTTCGCGTCCTGCCCTTGCGCGCATCCGCGGCACAGGGCTGGGCCCGCCGTTGGTGGGGTGTCTTGTCCGTCGCCCTGCAACGCGCTGTCGCCTTCTCTGCGCTTGGGGTGTGGTCCATGCCGCCGCTGCCGGGCGCCCAGGAAACAATACCGTTGGGCGGCGTGCTTGACCGCGCTAGTGCTAGCGCCCTCAGCAGGCTGCCGCTTCGCTGACGCGGTGAGCTGGCGAGGGCCCTCTCCTGCCTACCACGCGGGCGTAAACCTGGGACCTGGACCCTCGTTTGCAGTCGCAAAAACGCGCGGGAAAAAAACAAAAATTGGAACGCGGCAGGAGAGGAGCCACCGGGCATTGCCGCGCTACAGGGCGAGGCTAAGACCGCCGTGTGGGTCGGGGATTGAGTGCTCCCGCCATTTGAACAGGGGCTCACTGTCCTCGGCACGCCTTTCGGCAGCGACGCCTACGTCCAACAACGCTTGGCGCCAAGACGCGAAGAGCACGACCTTCTCCTGCAGCGCACCCCGTCTGTCCAAGACTTACAGGCAGTATGGCTATTGCCGCACTACTGTGCTGCTCCACGGGCCAACTACCTCCTGCGTTCCCTGCCCCCAGCCACGACATTGCCACGACAACAGCCTATGCTTCCTCGCATGACGCGGCCGTAAGCTCCTGCCTCTCAAGGCTGTTGGGCCTTGCGGACACACCGCTGCTCCCCCAACCAGCACAAGCAGCACGGCTCGCGCTGCGGTTTGGCGGACTCGGGCTGCGTGCAGCCGATACCGACCGCCAGGCAGCCTACTGGGCTTCCTGGATGGACACTCTGCCGGTCATCCAAGCCCCCGAGTCCCCCCAGCTGCGGAGCGCCTGCTCGCAGCCTTGCGCGACGACACAGCTGCACGGGTACCTTCGCTGTTGGCTGCAACACAGGCGGCGGCTTACCTAACCACGTTCTGGGTAAACCGAGTGTCGACGCTCGGCGACCCGGAGCGCAGCGCCATCAAAGTCCGCCGCGCCCGCCTGGTTGCCCTGCCCTCGTAGAGAGACGAGGGTTGCATCACAGCACATCGCACCCCCGCGTGGTCGGCGGTCCTCCCAGCGCCGTGGTGTGCGCTAGCCACGGTTGGGGAACTACTTGTCCGTCGAGCTCCACGGGCAACTCGCACCCAAGTGCGCTCGACGATTTTCGCGCGGCGGGCCAGCAACCCTGTTCGTGGGCAGGCAAGGGCATGGTCCCCGTAAGCGTTTACCCTCTGGCCGCAACCTGGCCGCAACCCGGTCGCGGTCCGCAGCGGTTGGGGCACAAGGGGACAGGGGCAAGCGCAGTCGTCGCCGCAGCGCGAGCTGCGGTTTGTGGGGCCAGTGCGAGTGCCGGCTCGCTGGGCACTGCTGCCAGCCAAGCCCCTCCATGTGGCCCGCCTTGCGAGCGCAGAAGTGCCCTCGGAGCCGGTTGCAGGGAAGGCAACGCGATAGTAAAGATTGCGCGTCCGCGTCGCATGATGCTGCCAGCCGTGCGGCCAGTCAGGGTGTGGTGGGCGGGCGTGCGGCACGTGGGGCAGCTGTCCCATCCTTAATTCTGCCAGCAGACAATGCCTCCATTGCTCAGCCCGGCACTTCATCCTGTGGTTCTTCGGGCCAGGCAACGGTAGCGCAGTCAGTCGCCTCTCTTATTTTTTGCCGGACCTTTTCCCGACTGCAAAAGCAAGCTGCTGTCCAATCCTGCAGCTGGGCGAGCGTGCGGAGCGCGAGGGCTCTCGCGCAGCGGCAGGCGGCTGGAGCCTGCCGAGGCTGCAAGCAAGCTCCAGCTTGAGTGGCCTTAGCACCGTAGTCGCGACCGCCTGTTGCACGGCCACGCTCAGCATGCCCCACATGCCTCACCAATGGGCCAGGCCCGCAATCCCGACATGACGAGCCCGCCGATTTCCTGCGTGGATGGCAGCGCAGAGCCTCCCACGCCTGCGATGAGCGCACGCCAGCCGAACGCACTGCACCGGCTGCATACTGGGCAGCATGGATGGACGCGCTGCCGGTCATCCTCTCCCGCAATCCGCTGACCGCTGCCTGGAGGCTTTAGAGCAAGGAAACACTGGCGGGCCGGCCTCTTGCCTACGATAGGCAACGGCGGCACGCAAACTTCTGGTGGCCGGGTGGGTGGCTTCCCCAACGCGAACCTCCATAAACCCGCCTTTGTACCCGACCCTTTGTTGGTTGTTGTGCGCAGCCGCCGGGAACGTTCCCACCAGACCACTGGTAGCCTGCATAAGTTCAAGCCCACCCTGCGGCGACGGGGCCATGTTTGGGGACTTATGGTTTAGTTTTTTTTTGGGGGGGGGTTTCAGAGCCTCACGAGCTTGACCCATTCGGTTCCAAAACTTGAGCCAAGCGTGGCAGCATACATGGCGAGAATGAGGAAGAAAGAAAACCAACACAGGTTTAGCCGAGAGGCGGTTGCCTTCCTGCGGCAACCGGCCAAGGCTCGCGCCCGCGAGTCGCCAGCGCGGCTTCGCCCGGCCGTGCAGCGTGCCTCCCTGCACCGATGGATGGGCATGCTGGCCGTGGCGGCACAACGCGCACTGGCTTACTCGTTGCTGGAGTTGCCCGTGGCCGGAGCGGACGAATGCGTGCCGCCACTGGGCGACCTGCTGGCGGATGCCCGTGACGCCGAGGCAGTGCCGCAAGTCGCCTCCCCGCTTTGTGAGGCTCGCCCTCTTCGTTCACGGGCGGCGTGGCGTCTCCTTAGCTTCTTTCTTGTAGGGCTTAGCCTGCGCACGCCGACTGCGACCGAAGGTGCAAACAAAAAAAACACAAACAAAAATAATAATGAGCCACGCACATCGCAAGTCCGGGAGTTCTTGCAGCAGCTGCGCCTCATCCTGCAGGCGTGCATCAGCATGCCACGCGGTCGATGTGCGTGCCCACGGCGAAAAATCCCCGCTCGGCTTCAAGAACGTTCCCGGCCCGACCCCTTCGCCGAGGAGGCGGTTGGAAACGCTCGTGTTGTCCAGGCTAGCGGCAACACCTGCCCGGTCCCGAATCGTCGAGGTGACGACCTCGAGCGCGTCGTCGAAAAAACGGCCGTCATTCAGCAAGTTGCAGGTGTTCGTTAGCCACAAGGAGGCATCCTGTAGGCCGAGCGTGGATGAGGCCGGCCCCAACAGCGCCACCAGTAGTTTGCCTGCGACCGGACGAACGGCACCATGGCCGGGACGATGCGCGTGAGGGATTGTGTCGTATAAGCCTTACGTCGTAGTCGTAAGTTTGTCGTAAGCATTCCGGCCATTTCCGGCCAAGGTCAATGGCAGTGCGCAGCATGCCAGACAGCAAAGCAAAGGAGGTCTCTCACGGGCGGCACCGCGCATCGCCGCCGCCCTGTTGTTCTTTGTCGCGCAATCTGAAGGGGCAACATTTCTGCCTAAGGCCTTTGCTGCCAACCTCCTTTTTTTCCTTTTGCATCCTTCCAATGTCCGCTTGACCGTGTCTCCTTCGCTGGCGGTAACCCGGTCCGGGGGCAGTCAGGGCAAATACCAAGCGAATGCAGCTTCCCCAAGCCTTACATCCCAGGTTTGGTTTATAGTCATTTATAGTTGTGTTTCGTTTCATTATACAACATTTCTTTACCAGAACGCAGGTTGATCTGCATTGGCCAGATGGGCTCCAGCCATGCCGTATATGATATTCTTCAAGTTAGTCCCGCACGGCATCACTCAACCATGGCCACCCGCTTTAGCCAATGACATGTTTCTTTTCCAGAAATCCGCAACCGCAGACAATCTTGCAAAGACAGTGTTGCAGAGCACGGCCATGGATCAGGCAGTGTTATCCCATGGCTCTGCCGTCGTTATTGCGCTGCCCGGTAGCTTCCTCAGAGGTTGCATGTTCCGAGCACTTTTGGAAGGGTTCGATGCCCAAGATGATCACTAAATTCCCACGTTTTGAGTTTGCTAATCCGTTGCATTTCTGGCTTTTGCCCGTGTTTTTGCGAAGATTGGTTTGCCTGCCATTACAGATAAAGTCTAAGTCTTACAACCGTCTGCGAGGGTTTCTTGGCAGATCTTAGCAGCATTTTGCCGCCCAGGGCGTGTTGGAGCTGTGTGGCTGCGATGTTCTGTTGCCCAGCGTGGATGCGGTGTCTGAGGCACAGATTTGGTGCATATCAGGACATACTTTTTGACTTGATCTGGTCATTGCACGTTGTTCGCATTTGCAGACCATGCCACGCTTACCTCAAAGGTCCCTGCGCATGTTGTGTTTCGCCTCAAGTTTTAAGGGTTCCGAATTGTCGACCTTTTTAATTGTCGACGTGACAAAGGGATTTCCGGACGACGTGGCTTCTCGCGCCATGGCGACTGGATCCTTCCGTGCATGTTGGATAGAAAAAGTAGGGGCCAGCCTACAGATGGAACTGAAACAGGTGCCCTTCGACGAACTGTCGGCAGGCGAGGAATACATTCGTGTGAAAGTCGACTACTCCGGGGTGAACTACAAAGATGGCATGGCGATCTGCGGTATATATGGTGTCGTGGAAAAGTTGCCGTTGATTACCGGTATTGACTTCGTGGGCACTGTAGATGAAACGAAGGGAGGGTTCAAAAAAGGCGACCGAGTCATCATGACGGGGTACGAGGCTTGGCAGATTGTTGGCGAATCCCAGAAGGGCGATAATTTAACATCGTTGGGAGCTAAGCCGAAAAGATGGATAAGGAGATGGGTCAGAAATTTCATGGTGGTCATGCCGAGTACGCCTCCGTGAAGGCCGAGTGGCTGGTGCCACTGCCTGAGACTTTAGCACCGATTGATGCAATGACCATTGGCATCTTGGCTTTCTTACATTACTTCAGCAGCTGGCACAATGCACGGCATACAACTTGCTTTCGATGGTGTCGCACATAAGTTTTCAACCGCTTTTGTTGGAACGTTTACTATCGGAATCTGCTTGAAAGCTTTTGCTGTTCTCGTAGTTCATGCCCAAACTGTTCAATTTCCATCGTAGCTTGTCACCAGGATGCTTTGGTACAGGCAATGCACAGGTGATTGTGTTTTGAAGTGCGCAGGGCTATCACGCGACGCACAAGCACGGTGAACATGCGCAGTGTTGGGTGAGTGTTGTTTTGGGGACGAACGTGTATACTCAAGCATGCAAACCACGAAGACCAAGAGTTCTAAACAGGCACTGCTGGCTTCACGGCGGCTTTGTGCATCAAGGCCAAGTGGAGCGAAGTCGGGGGAAGCGAAGGTCATATTAAATTCCGATTAGACCAATTCGGACCCGAACAACCAAATACTTTATAGCCTTGAGTCCTGAATCATGGCATCGTCACATGGTCATTTTCGCCGTTAGATGCTTCTGCTATTGTTGGATTCTGTTGTGGCCAGGCTCTGGAGGACAGTGGCTTCGACAAGACGCACCTTTGCCAGCAAGCATTGCGGGGAAGCTTGAGACACAGCTCAGCCTTCCGATGCACACGCTTCAAACTTAGTCCCTTTGTGCTGGATTCTACAGTAGTCGGTTCTTAACCAACCCTGTTTCTGCAGAACGATGTTGCTGCAAATAACATGGCTCCCCGCGATCCTGCGACGATTGACAGGTCTGTTGATAAAATTGCAGTTTTCGTAGCTGGAGACGAGTTATCACAATCCACAATTTCGCAAACAGTCTAGCTGTCCGCGCGTATCATGCTGTACGTCCGTATTTTGCTGTTTCGCTGCCGTGCGATTTCCTTTTACGACATACGTGTATAAAATATATCTATGTATGTATATATTTACGAGGCAGGGACCGTAATGTTTAATGTGACACTTTCTTCTGTCGACAAAAAGACAACAGATATCCAACCTACATGTGCAACATTCGATAAACGCCTTGTAAGCGTAAACCACTACACGCCGTAGTTTGTGCACTGGGACCGCGCGCAGGACTTCTTCGGAAAAAAGAGCATGAAAAAAAACGACTACACAATGCCTGCTATACTATTGTGGCTTTGCTTGATTCAAATTAAATGTAGGGAACAGAATAAGAGCATAATGCGTGTCTATTTTAAGGCTAAGCACAACGAACCATAGATTTTGGCTTTACTGTATATACCACGCTAACTGATGAAACAAAGACTAACAGCAGAGAACACAACTTTTTGTAAGTAGAAAATATGACGCAAAGAGAAGGGAATTATTAAGCAAAATACATAAATGTGCAGAAGAACAGAACAAAGAGCGACTGAATGCTCTTTCGCTATCTTTCACTAGTTTTATTTGGTTCTTTTCATTCCATCCTTTCTTCCGCTCTTGTCTTGGCATTCTACCGTCAAGGAACAGCAAGGACCTGTCTCACAAGCTTACTGGCCGCTCCTAACGCTGGATGCTTCGTGCTTTGTGGTTATTTTGTCTAAAATTAACCACAACAACACACGCGCGCGCTAATGACCCACAGGCAAAAAAGCCTAAATGTAATTGAATTAAACCATGCATTCATTACGTTCATTTATGTTTATGTTTAGTTCATTTGAGTTTAGTATTTTGGGAACGAATGTAATGGAATGTAAGTGAGAGTTCAATAAGCAAAAAACACGGAACAAATTATAAACGAATCTATAATCCCAGAGCTAATATATGATGGTAGAATGATGCATCAGAAATTAGGTCATCTATCTGTTACCTTCATGTTTGGGTTGTCTTTATTGATTGTCATTTGAAGAACAGCACAACTTGCAACGAAGTGAAGTGCACGGTTTATTTCAGTTGCATTAACAAAACCCACACTAACCGTCCACCTAACTTTTAATGACTTTAGTGATAAGAGAATGGAGTGCAAGAGACATAAGAGAGTGATAAGGGAAAAGATGAGATTACAATACGCTTCCTTTCTTCTTCAATGATCGTTTTATCTTGTTTCAGTTTGAATTGAGACCTTACTGGGCACGATTTCATGTATTGTGCATGTTCTGCTTCATGCCATAGAATCAAAGTAAGAAGAACAAGCCACTGATTTACTTATATTCAACAACCGTGCAGTGAATCCAGCACAGAACCATTAATAATAAGATGTCAAACATGAAAGTAGTCGAATGAAGGGTCAAGGAAAAGTCGGGCTTTCTTTCATTTCGTCATAGGAGTAACGTCCAAGTGTTCAGCAAAAGCAATAAAGGATAGTGATGTCCAGAAAACCAGAACTTCTGTAATACAAGCATTGCATTGCATGGCGTTCTTATGACCTTCTTTTTGGTAATGCCTGGCTTGTTTGGTGGATCTGGAAATTGCTTTATACCTATCTTTCAAGGGTCCCCAGAATTGGTATATCCTGGGGTCAATAATTTGTCTATCTTAATTCTTTTATTTGCTTATCTTTCCCTAGTCCTTTCTATAGTCTCAGAATTTGGAACTGGTACAGCCCACGATTGTCCACTTCTCTTTTAGGTTTATCACTTTCAAATACAGGAGATCCAATGTTTGGATTATCTATCTCTGGTATGTCTTCATGTGCTACTCTTAACTTTTGGACATTTTCATTGCAGACTCCCACGTGATTTCCTTGGCTTTCTTGATTACAGCTTTCATGCCTTGATCAACATTACCAATCTTATGGGAGCTTCTTGTGTGGTTCCTACTTAGGCTTCACAGGAGATTATTAATGGTGGATCTGGAATATTGGGCGTTCCTGTAACCCTGACGCATTAAGCTAAATTCCCAGTCAAATACCTACCATTCAGGATCCACCACTGCATTCTTGTCTCTTGGTCTTATTTTTCTTTAGTTTCTATAATTAAATACAACTAAATGACGAAGGAACAGAAGAGTTATTTTATTGGTCAAACAGAGAAGAAACCAAGAATTGCATGATAAAACAAGCTTACACTAAGCATCAGAAGCTAGTTCACTTCAACCACTCAGTTTTGAGAGTTTAAGGAGTTTAAAAAGTTAAATGCGGTGGTCGCCCAAACTCCCCAAATTCCTTAAACTCCACTAGAAAGCCCGGGAATAGTTTGGGGGTTGCGGCGGTCGCCGAAACTCCGTACTAGTTAGAGAGTTTGGGGAGTTTAGGGAGTTTGGGGGGTTGCGGCGGTTGCGAAAACTCCCTACACTCCCTTATTTTAACTCCGTGGAGCACCAGAGCCAAGTCATTTTTTACCCAAAGGTTCGTCATACATATATATATATATATATGCTTCGTCCGTGCTGGCGGTTTGGACTACTGCCGCAGCCAAGCTGTCTCTCCTTCAGTGTTGGGGCTTGCCTGGCCGTGGCACTGCTTGGTCTCACCAACAGGAAACCCATCCTCGTCACCGGCGCAGACGGCGGAGTTGGCAGCGTGGCCGTATACCTCCTGGCTCAGAAAGGCGCGGTTGTTAAACCATCGGTTACAGAGTCGACGTGAAAGGAACTGGCCGAACATGCGATCTCAATGTGTGTAACGTGTGTGTGTGTGTGTTTAGTTTCGTTGTAAGTTACGTGCTTCCGCTTTTCCGAATCTACTGGCAGAGTCACTTAGGTTGTAAAGTGGCCGCTTGCACCCGCTGGAAAGATACAGAAGCACGGCTGCGGAAGCTGGGTGCCTGAGTCTGCATGAGACTTTGCCGTGACGTAGTCGCCTTTGCATATGCCAGTCTTGCGACATTGTGCTAGCATCCGTGCAGCTTACGGTTCCGGACAAGTCAGCGGCTAGCTTGACCCAAGCTTGCAAGGTGCCACGGAGATCGTGCCTGCTCTGAGCACGGACAGACGCCCTGCTCAACATCGATCGTGTTGACTGCTAGAGTCGGTTCGTGTGAGCGGACAGTTCAGAGTGGCCCAAACGCAGCAGTCCGATCGTGGCCCTGGAAACGATGCAGTGGCCGAAGTATCCGCGAACGTTGTTGCCTGTTGTGGCTCCAGACGAGATAGGCGACCTACCTTTCGCCCCGCCATTGCCGATTTTTGCCCCGAACTTCGGTGTTACGAGCGAGCCTGAGCAGAGAAATAGACCAACTAGTTGCCAACTAGTAACTAGTTAAGAAGAGAGACGAGTCCGTTAACGACCATGTGTCATGGTCAGAGCATGAAACGTCTTTGCTGGTCAACGCATTGATGGTAAAACCTATTTGGTAACAACGCACATGAAACAGTAAGCCACGCGAAAATAAAGCAAAGTACAGCGAAAATCAACCTCAATGAAGCGATAGCTGAAGCTTCGAGGGGAGGCGGACATGAGGGATCTCAACGTGTTCACCCATTGTCTGAGCGGTGATGCAAAAAGTCAAGAAGAAAGCCGAAGCCACTGCACCACCACGCATGGACCAAATGCATGCGACCTTGGCTCATGTTCTTGCTCAGTTTGGCCAAAACTTTCACAAAGCATGAGCCCGAAACGCGCAAGATCCCGAGACCCAACACAGCTCTGCCCCCATTGCAATAAAGATCGCGCAAGGCAAGGCTTTGGATGAGCAGAAATGGGGCGGGGCCATCGATGTGGCTCGCCTGTGTTTGGGTTTTTAGCTTCGCATTCAGCCCAAGCAAAAGCTTTGCTTTCGGCCGATCACCGACCAACCATTCGTATTGATGAGTCCTGTGCGGTCCGTGCCCGTTATGAATTGAATGTAAATTCTGGCATGTAGATGAAGGGCGGCAGGCAGATCCAACCAGCCCAAGGTTGTCGGCGGTCCGACGATACCGACTATATGTTCTCAGATGGCTTATGGCTGTACATTGGCCACTTGCGGAGTGGCTGGCGGACCTGCCATAAAGACGACCGTCTACCCTTTCATCATACGAGGTGGCCGGCACAAATTAGGACAATGGGCACAGAAAGGACTGGCGACGACCGCGCAATCAGACTTTCATCTACAGGTTTGTGTGTGTGCGCGAAGGATACTGAAACAACCGAGGTGTAAAATTGTACGGCGTGGACTCCGTCTTCGCCTCCACCGAGGATCGCAAGCTCGTGTGGTCCGACCTGGCCAAAGTCCCACCAGAGGCAAGTCCATTGCTTGCAGGGCAGCCATTGCTTATTTACCTATAGTGCTGTTCCGTGCTGACGGCTGCTGACGATTCGCACGATTCCCGATTATCGTTACAACAGCCAAAGTGAGCTTTGTAGTTTTTGTGATCGCTGGGGTCCTGGTGTCTTGCTCGCGAGGTCTGGCGGGACATGCGCAAAGAGGTGGCCATGGACGATCTCCAAGAGGTTCATAGATCGAGATAATATGTGTTGCGAGGAAAATTGAGTTTAAAGGTCACTGGTGTATGCATTTTACATACCGGCCGTTCCAACTCTTCGTGTATATCTTTGACTCGAACCGCTGGGTTCTGGAGTGGACTCCTTGTTCCGGCACGAAGGAAGACTCACTGGACACCAAGAGGCCCTAACAATTCTTGCCATCGTCTTGGTGAGGGTCGGAAACATGTTGAACCACTCGTTAGCTGGTTGAGCCGAGCTCGTGTGACGATCCGGTGCTGTTCCTGCACGGAAACGTTGAGAAGAGCCCTGTGCGAGGTGGCCACGCAGATCCTGGCTGGCAAGATCCGTGGTCGTGTGGTGGTGAACCTGGGCTGCCAACAAATGGAGACAGGAGATACGCCGGAGGTTCGTCAGCACCTCTGTTTGTTTGAATCTCCTTGTGTCAAGCAGAGAACCGCAAAGACTTCTGTGGCTGGGGCCTTGCATCAATTCCGCGCCGTAGTCATGTCTTCACGCTTGCGGGCCGAACTCTTTGGCACTCTGCAGAACAACATTCATGTCACATGTCAGGCTTCAAACTCCCTGTGAAATGTTGCCTTGCTGAATGCCGCACCTAGGAACATGGGGCTGAAGGGCCCTCAGCTGGCGAAAGCAAAAGCCGCGGCTCAACTGTATGAGTGTTGTTGTGTGTGTGTAAAGGTTTTCTTGGGTCGCAACATGTTCCTGATGCTCATGGTTCTCGCCCGACCCAATCGACCAATGAACAGAAGCAGAAACCTTCGGCTTCAACAGAATTCCGACTTGCAATGCTGCACCCAAGTGGCAGCCTCAGTTCCGCTTCCGGAATGTTCTGAACCCTTAGCCTCTTCATTTGCATGCACGGCATGCCCTCAAATGCGGATGGTCGGGTTGCCAATGTGTGGGGACCAAAGGGTGTTTCGGTATGCTCTGATATTTCCGATCATGCCTCAGCAAAGCCCAGGAACGTAGTAGCCCGTCATGTGAGCGAGTGGGGCTGAGCAGCTAGTGAGATTGCCTGCTATTGCTGAGCTGAGGAAGAGGAAGATCTGGAAGCCCTGAAGCAGCAATGCATCGCATTGCGCAAGTCCCTCACAGCCAGCTCAAAGGCAGGGTCGGCGAGAATGCTGCATGTGGCGACATCACAGGTCACCTGTGATTTTCCGAAATACAGCATGCTCAATCAATGCTGTCGTTATGGATCGTGTATAGCTGGTAGTCGAGAGTGACCAGCCGTTGTATGCATCCCTGATTCTTGTCCTTATGATCTTTCCAGTGTCCTGGAATGCCTTGGCCTTGCCCCGGCGAGGTTGTCAGTGCGGAGCAGGCAATGAGCCCTTTACCTGCACTAGGAGGTTCGCTTGATGCTGAGGGGTGCAAGCCGAAGCATGGGGACATGGAGAGGATTTCCAACCTGTACATCACGCAAGTTCTCTGCCTAGGCACCATCGTGGACGGCGACTGCGTAACCCTCGCCGGGTGCTTTGTTCGCATAACGGTCAGTCGCTCTGCGCTAATCAAGAGGCCCAAGCTCGGTGACACCCGCTGGCTCATTCGTTTAACCTACTTTACTAGGTGTCCCTTGGGTCCTTGGTGCCCAAGCTTGTTGAGTCCACACAGTTTGGCGATGCAACCAAGGTTCGTTGCCACCATGCCCTGCGATGCGCTTAGCGCCGCGCTTCGAAAGCGTTTCGACAAGACGAAGCATCCTCGAGCAGCTTGGTCTTCCGAAGCAAATGTGGTGCCTGTCAAGCTCGTCCCTCTAGCAAGGATAGAAGCTCTGGGAGAGGGCTACTTCACCACTCTAGAAACAAAGATCACAGGACCTCGAGATGGTGTTCTCCATTATCGTGGGCGACCGTGAAGGAAAGGGGACGGACCAGCTGACACCCCTCGTTCGCAAGGCAGGCCCGCTCCGTCGAATCAAGCCGTTGAGGCACAGTCTGTAAACTTCTGGTGCAGGCAACATTTGGATGGACGGATGTCTGCCCAGCCTTCACCAATGCTGTGCTGTCGGGGAAAATCCAGGGCTACAATCTGCCCATGGGCCAGTTGCTCAGATGCCGTGTCTTGAAAAGTTTCTTCCGATTGACCTCATACATAACATGCCCACGTTACAGTTTTCCCAGCGCGAGAGCATTGTGTGCCGCTTACTCCGGGTCGATGTCACACAGGGTTGATCGTTTCTCGCCGCTTCCAACGATTGCTCTAGCCTACGGTAGACTACGGTTACCGCACCAAGCAAGAAGCGAAGGTCAGCTGAAACACCGACGGCACGGAACAGACACCCCGTCATACAATCCGAAGGTCCAATCTGCCCTGGGTGCGTCATCATCGGCAGTCGACCAGTCTAGTCAATAGCACCTGCAGCGCTGCCTCCTGCACTGCCCCGTCGTTAGGGGCAGGAGAAACATAATTTGAGCATCCGTCGGCTCAGGCCAAATCTCACACATGATCCGGTCCTCTGCCAACCGTGCGCCTTGGAGTCAAAGCTGGTTGGATCTTGCTTTCAGCCAGGCTTTCTACATCTTCCCTTCGAAACCTAGCAGGAGATGATATACGCAGTGCTCAGTATGCACACGTGCGGGACCGCCAAAGCCTCAAAGCCGAGCCGAGACTCAGGTGCCAGGTCACCTGAGCAAGGTCGGGCTTCACACCTTTGCCGACCCCCGGAACGGAGGCGGCAAGCGTAACAAGCAGACGACAGAGGAGCCAGAACGGTCCCGGGCGCCCCACTAGTGGACCCAGTGAACAAGAGAGCGGCCGGCCAGGTGCATACTAGGAGGGAAAGTGCGCAGTCCACCCTGCAGAGGATTTGGTGAAGATCGTGGAAATGGGTTCCGAGGAGTATATCTTCTACCCCGCGCCCACGTACCTCGGTGCAAGGGGGCACTTGCCTTTCCTAAGCGCTCCCCTAGCTTCGTCATTCCGATGTACTACCACTGCCACTGCTGCACCACCACTGCTGCTGCCACTGCCACTGCGACAACGACCAGAAGCCATAGCCATAGGTGCTTTTCTCGTTATTAAGCAGCCGAGCTCCCAGGATCACTGTGGCTTTGCTTCGAGGCTCCATTGCAGATGAGGCTGGCAATGTGTCCTTCGAAAGAGAGCCCTTGCACTTCGGCTGACCAAAGATGCTTGCACACAGAGGAAGCCAAGCTTCACCTCGACAGTCATCATCCTCACTCATAATCTTCCCCCACTGCAGGAGGCATATTACTTTCCCCTGCTTCCAGTTCTCCTCTCATCAAGGTTTCTGGACTCGCTGAACCAGGCCATGGCCGCAAAGAATAACGGTGGCCTCGCACCTCGGCCTGTTCGCTCGCTGGGCTTCCCCACGAGCCGTTGTCGTAGGTTGCAAGGACACCGTATTTGCCAGAGTTGAGTTCTGAAGCGCTGAAGCATTCGATTTTGCTGCTCCAGGTCGTGGTCCAGGTGCAGCAGGTCGTGCCGCACGGATCGCTGGATGCGCGGCGCGTTCACATCCCCGGCATGCTGGTGGACATGGTTGTGGTCGCAGGACAGGGTAGGGGGTTGTGAATTGTGAATGGCTTTACTGCAGGCTGAGGCCGGCATGGATTGTTGAGGCTTTGCTACCCTGCCAGGTGGCGAGCATGCCGCGGTCACCTATGCACCTGCAGACCCGTGGTAGAGAGCGCATATGTCTTTTCTTTGAGCTTGGCTGATCTCGTGCTGTGGTGCTCAAGGCATGTGATGTCCTACAGTACCCTTCTGAGCTTTCTAGGATGAGACCTACGATGCCACCCTCTCGGGAGAACTCAAGCCGAGAGCCGCCGCCATCGAGGACTTCGCTAGATCTGAGGGCTTCTTTTGCTCCTTGCCCAGCCCAGAGTCTTCGGTTGAAAACTACGATTCTCTTTCCTTAGCTTGCGGCTCTAGCATTGGCGGACCGAGTGCCGAGAAGACAAATGCAGAGGACGCCAGGTCATGTTTCGTGCCCTTCACTTGTCACCAGAGCCTCTCATCAACCACAGTTTCGCGCCCAGAAGCTGCAAAATCTCGAAGCTTGTCCTCACGACATCTTCAGGAGCTTCCCTGGGAAGGACCCCGCAATGCCTGTCAAAAGCGCGTGATGGCCCACCGGGCAATGTTCGAGGTGAAGTGCGAAGCTGGGACGTCTTGAGGCATCAGGGGCTTTGAAACATATGGTTTTGAGATGCCAAAAGCCGAGGAGAGAGCCGTGCTGAACTTCGGCGTAGGCTCCCCGGAGTTCGTCGCAGCGATGATCGAAACACACGGCCAGCAGAACCCCCATCTCAAGGGTTACATGTGCCTCGCTGCTAAAGGTTGAGAGGTAGAGGTTCAGATTCCAGTCACCCCACATGCTACTTGATTGAACATGGAGATTTATGCACTGGTAAAGTCTGGGGATCGCCGACGTGTTTCTCAGCGTTCAGCATTGCACTGTTGGCAGAACCAAGGCCCACAGTGGAGTCTGGAGTTTGGGGAGGTCAGGCCCAGGGCGGAATGCGTTTCGGCACGAGCGTGGGCTTTGAAGCGATCATGCCCACCTCGTCGATGATGGACTTCTACGCGACCGGGCTTCGCAGTCGGGAGTCTCTTCTTTTGCTGTAGACTGCAGTCCAGCGAATGGCATGAAAGAAGTGAGGTAGGTGGCGGCATCGACGTTGCCTTCCTGGGTGTCGGAGAGGTCCGCTGCTTCCCAACTTTTGCAGTGACATCCGACCTGAGACCCTCCCACCCGCGAGACTGAGAGAATGCTTCGAGGTGGATGAACAGGGCAACGTGAACGTGTCCAACTTCGCTGGTCGAGTGCCAGGTGTTGGTGGCTTTGCTGATATCGCTGCCAACGCCAAGACGCTGGTCTTCACCACGACTCTGACTTGTGGGAACTTGGTCACGAAAGTTGAAGATGGAAAGCTCATTATCGTACAGGAGGGCTCCATCATGAAGTTCCTTGGTATACCACTTAGGGGGAAGCCGTGCGCGGTCTCGTCAAGTTCAACCACTTGCGTATGGGCCGTATGGGTGCTTTGCTCCTGTCAGCTCTCCTAGGTTCAAGCCGACGATCGATGAGATCACCTTTCCATCTGCCTCCCAGGGATCTCGGCGCATTATTTTCGTCACGGAGCGCTGCGTGATGGAATTGAGCCTCAGCCGCCTGTTGGTGGCAACCAAATTCAGGCTACATGGTGCTCGTGGGAGCTCCTCCCCAACCTGTCTAGTTTTTCCTGAGCCCTACAGCTGGAGCTTACCCTTGCCTGACTCGAGCTGCTCTGCATAGACGGTACTCTGTCCAACTGACCACAGCATCCCAAAATCCCGAACAATAATGCCCGGGCAAAGAAGCTTGATCGCCTCCTGCTTCGGAAAAGCATTGGCCGCCCGAGACAAGAGTTAGGTCCTCTCTAGTAAAACCGGGCGAGGAAATTCGGCAGCGAGTTTTGGTTTATGGTGCGTGTACAGGTCATGGAGTTTATGGAAGTCGAAGATTTGTGGAATCCTCATGCTTTAGATTTTCTGGCCTTGCTAGAGCCTTGAGGTCTGTGATATCCACCTCATCGGTATTTCCCTCTCTCCTCTCCCTCCTTCGCTCGCTCGTTGTGAAAAGCAACCAAGGAGGCAACAGCGTCTTGTTTTGACAGAGCTCGCATCCGGCATAAGTCTGGACAACGTACTGAGCAACATGGGCTTCCGACCTGAGATTGCAGAGTGCCTGGGTACTTATGACCCGCGCATTTTCGAACGATAGCGCTGTGCAGATTGTTCCTGACTTCCGGATTCCGAGGTTGGGGACTTGCCACGTAGTATCTTTTCTCGGTCGGGCTAGCAATTTCAGCCCGAGTCCTTTGCTTGCACGAGCAAGCCTTTCCCTCTATGGCATCGCTTCGAGGCTCCGGCGTTGTGTGGAAAAGCCGGGGCCAATCCCCTTCGTGTAAATGGGAAGTCAAGTCATTGCCTTCCATGTCTCGGACTGGGGCCTTGTGTCCGAGTTTGTGGTGCCGCCGTGCTTTACGAGGATCCTTTGTGGCAGTATATTTCGTTGGTCTGTGTGGATCATGGTCTTATGAACGTAAGTGCTTACAAGAGCCTGGTGGGATGGATCTTGATAGAGCACCGTGTACATGAGTCGAGTCTATTTGCAGTGGTCTCAAACCCTTTCTTCTCTGGGATTCAGACTCGAGGGCCCCAGTCACAGCCAGCTCGCGACGACCTGCAGGGACTGGCAACTCAAGCAATCTTCTGCCTGCACCGACGTCTGTAGGTGCATTGTGCCTGTAGTTACCGTGCACTCAGCTTTAGAATCCAATCCCAAATTCCTTGCTCCGACTCGAGCTACCCCGTGCACCATAAATCTCGTATCCTTGAAAGAGAATCAAGGCTCGGGTAACCTGTGCTAATGTCGCGCCTACACAGTTTCGCTCAAACCTGCGGTCGACCCGGTCGATGTACTGTGGCAGGACCGTCATGCCCTAAAGTAAAAGAGCGCACGCGAGAGAGAGAGAGAGAGAGAGAGAGAGAAGAGAGCGAGATATCTTTTTCAGAGCTTTGACTGTTGTTGCCCCTTAAAGCCTCNNGGCGCGCCTTTCGGCGCGGGGGGCCTCGCACGCCTCCTGAACCCCGAAGTGAAGTGAAGAAGAGAGCGAGAGATAGAGAGTGAGAGAGCACCTTGTGGGGGAACGTGTCAAAGACCCATGAAGACAGAGCCGCAGAGGCATAAACAGACACGGAAACAGCTGGTCTGGATATTCGGCGCACTCCCAGTCGTGAAGACGCCGTCGGGGAAAAAGAATGGCATAGGATGCTCAAGATCGTTCAGGAACAGTATCACGTCGCAACGGACGAGGTTGGCAGTGAAGACGAATCCACAGTATGCTCAAGCACAGCCAAAACGGGCTTGGCATGGCGAGTGTTTCATATGGGTATTATACTTGATAAGGAGCACAAAGCGTGGCTTGATCGGTCGCGGTTGCTTGTAGCAAAGATGTACCGTGCTGAGCAGGGCCCCTCTGAAGCAGAGCGTGCCGCCCGCCAAGTTCGCCACCATTGCCGAGCCTTGCGTGGAGCTCTGCTTCGCAGACTTTGTGATTCAGCGGCTGGGTTGCTGGGTAATTATGATCAATTCAATGGCTGGGCTCAGAGTTCGCTGTCGGGCAGGTCCAGGGTGTGTAGACTTGACCTGTTGGCTTATTTGGCTTCTGGATACGCCAGGCACTCCCAGGTACCACTTGACCATCTGCGGCTTTGAACTCCCTTGCCTCCCTCGCCTGCTGAAGAACTTGCGATTTGTAAGCTCCACTTATCTGCCCTAGGGATGTGATTAGCTTGCACGTTCTCTTCCCTGATGATATTGGCCTGGGTCACGTCTTGCCGTGACGGTGGCTATAGTGGCCAAAACAAAACTCATTGTGAACATGATGCAGCTGTCGGCGGCCTAGTTGGATCGCACGCTCCGGACTGACAGCCTTGAAATCTGAAGCACTTACTTGGACGACAGGCGCAGAAGTGACTGAAGCCTCCAACCTAGAAGCCTGAAGGTTGTGGTTCCCACCTGGTGCTCCTTGCCAGGGTGCAATAGGCTGCTTGCTTTGGGCAGTGAACCCCTGAAGACTTCCACAGGGCAGTCAGGACTCGCCATGCGGCTTCGAGCTACTCTGGGCTTCCTGCGAACAGCTTTTCGTTTGCTGCTCTGCCGGCCACCGGGCTAATTCTACGAGGCCGGAGCATACGTAGCATGTCTTGGCATCGTGCTCCCACTTCACTCCCGTTGTTGAACCTGTTGCGCTTGCACTTTAGAGTGGGGGCAGCAGAAAGGTCAAACACAAGGTGGCCAACCCCTCGTTTGCAGCAGAACTGCGGGTTTCATTCACCGTTTGGATTGCAACTACAGCTCGCAGCCATCACTCTTCTTCAGGCATAAATCGGCACTTACATGGTAGATTTTGGCGAAAGTCGGCAGCAGTGGTGTGTACCAGGGCCGACTTCTAGCGTACATGATCCTTTCCTGAAGGCATGGAGTGGTCGCATGGCCGCAGCCATCCCCGCCTGGGCAGATCCGGCGGCCTTCACCAATGTGCTTGCAGCCTCTTGTAGGGCTCGAAGGCGCTCTGCATGTGGCTTCCCGAGGTTTCGTTAGGATTGAGGCTGTGAGACTCGCTTATAATTAACATGTCTGTCTTGTTCGGGCTGGAGCTCAAGCGCATTCTCAGCGAAGAAGGGTGTTCTTGTTTGTATCGACCTGGCTAGGGCTAGGACAGACTTGGATGCCGGGTGCCGATATGGGGTGTGGGTTGCATGTTGCCCTCTTGAGTGATGCACCATGGAGCCTTCAGAAAACCTGCAGCGTCTCAATCGCTATCTCGGAGCTTCGCCGTGCCCCTTCGGAATCCCTTTCGTCGGGTGTGGCTTCGCCCGGCTCACTGCCAGGTGGCAGCATGCTTTTGCAGCCCTCGAGGCGGCCCAGAAACAGGACAAGGCCAATGTCATCCACTTCAACGTGATCCTGCGGCGCCCCAGCTCTTGCCCAGCATGCTAAGTCGAAGCTAGCGGAGCTTGTGGTGTGGCTTGCCGTTCCCCGGACAGCAATGAAGCACTTATATGGCAGCTCAGGAGTTGCCAGCAGGCGGAAGCTTGGGAAACGAGTCTCGGAGTGCTCGGCAGTTTTCCTGGATTGCGTATGCATCCAGATGCGGTGAGCTGGACCGCAGTGATCACTGGCTTGAAACCTTTTTGGCAGTTGTCTTCCCATCTGCTTCATGCCGCATCGAGACGAGGGGCAACTGACAGCATCACTTTTGGCGCTGCATCGCTTGCCTTTGAAAGTGACGGTCTTTGGACCCGCTCCCTCGCCCTGCAGACCTACAATCAACAGGGAGGAGGCCTCTGCGATGCCGTGCTCGTGGGTAGTGCTGCCAGCGCTTGTGACAAGGGCTGTGCTTGGGCCGATTCTCTTGGACTGCTTACCTGGGCAAGTGCTTCCCGCATCAGGCTGAAGCTCAGCTGCATGACAAAATTGTGCTAGGACGACTAGGTCCGACTAGCTGCTGAACACCAACCATTCAGTGAATTCAGGAGCGACATCTGCTTCAGCGCTGCAACGAGTTCGTGCTCTCGTTCCTGGCAGTGGGAGGTAGCCTTGGGCCTTCTTCAGAGCTCCGCTCGAATGGGTTTCCAGACGTCCCTGATCATCCTAAACTCAGCGGAGGCTTGGCAGCTTCGAGCTTTCTTCAGTTTTCTGCATCAGCTGATGCGAGGGTCCAGCTCCGTAAGGAAAGCGCGGTGGCGAAGGCGGGTTCATGGTGGGGAGCTTTGTCCATTCTCAGGAGCGGCTCAGGCTTTTTCTGTCCAACCCCTTCCTCTCGCCTCAGAGCTTGCGCTGAAAGGATCTTCCAAGCAGGCCGCGTCGAGCCTGACGCCGCGACTTTCTCGCAGAGTCAAGGTTTAGGGCTGTCATTGCAAATTTCAGAAATAAACTGTTTTTTGACTGCTGCTGGCTGGTGATGGACGGGCAAGACTTCACGCCTTCGAGTTCCCTCGAGACCTGTGTCACAGATATGTACAACAACCACAGCTTCAGTTTGTCGGGGTTTTAAAGCTGACTGCCACTTGTTCATGGCAGAAACAAGTTTGTCTGGCATTCACTGGCAGAGAAGAGATTGTTCACCGTCTGGGTGATGGGCACGCATCAGCAAGCAAGGCCGACGACAGGTCAATACTTCGATGGTTCGTCTCAGGTCTAGTCTGGTTTCCACCACCGCCATGGGCAGGAAGACAGCTAGCATACTTGGGGGGCGAAAAGTAAGCATAGGAAGAGCCATGCTGGTGCTAGGGAGTCACTTGCCATTTACGCAAGCACGAGGTGAGCCACAATGCCTGCCTCACGTCGTTGAAGCCCAGAGGACGCTGGGAGGAGGCGGCAGCCCTGCGACTCGTTTGAGTGAAATTGTGCTTGAAGTTCGGAGTTTTGGACTTTGCGTGAGAAATGTCGGGCCAAAGAATTGCCATAATGTCGAAATGTGACAAGTATCGACATGCCGCTTTGTCATGCGGGGCCGAGGCTCTCTGCCATGCAGCAACGTGCAGTGCCAGTGGGAGATGTGAGCATCAATGCAGCCCTGGCCGTCCTCTGGGAAGCAGGCGTGAACCATCTGCTCAAGAGTCCATGGATACTGCAAAGATCAGGCTCGAGAGCCCGTTCTGTCTTGAAGAAAACGAAGCTCCTTTTAGGTTTGAGTAATTAGCGGCTTGTTTTCTCGGGGTCAGATTTCACAGGCCCAATGAGAGGAGTCTGCCTGCCTGAGGCGAGATGCACTTTGCCGGTGACTAGTTACCGTAGGTGACGAGGCTCTTATGACAAAGCAGCAATAAACAGTGCCTTTCATTGCAGTATCGCCGGAGGTCGTTGGCGTGGCAGTTTGGCTCTGCTGCAGCATCGGCAGGCGATCTGCGGTCCTGTCGTTGGTGCATTCGCAATTTCTGCAGTGTCGACAGCTCAGTGGAGAAGATTGGAGCCTCCATCAAACCCAGGGTCATGACAACCCCAGTGTCGATCGTTACTTGTTGTACAGGTTTCAATATCGCGAAAATTTGAGAATTGCAGGCATGCCGGTTTTTTCCAGCTGCAAAGAAGGCACCAGGAACAAACTAAAACAAACCTCCGAAAGACATGCAGCCTGCCAGAGAACCTTCGACCGCTTCGGTGAGCAGTTTCAGAAGAACCATCTTCAACCTCTCCGGGCACAGGTCGCTGATACGCCTGTGGGAAGCATGCGACTGCCGACGTTGCGCTCGATGGATGGAATTCGCTTGCGGGAGACGCTGTCACTGTGTGAGCAGGCTCCTGCCTTGGCGAGTCGTCTGACCTCAATTCTTACAGTTTGTTAAGAGAGCCAGAGACGCGTGGTGGCCCAATCAAGGCTGCGTTGTGGGACTTGGCGCTTGACCTGTTGCAGTGGCAGGCCAGGAGACTTGGGTAGAGCACGCCACAAAGCCCTCCAGGACAGCCGGAGGCCGTAGCTGTCACGCAAAACACTAATCCCACACTGCGCCGCCTGCCATCAAGGTTCGGCTTCGTTGAGTGGGTTTGCCGTTCTGGTGTCGTTGTTGTCTTAGCCAAGTAGATTCGGCGTTGAAGCCTACGTGCAACAACTATGCAACTGCCTGCTCCATGTTCGAGGTAGCGAATAAACAAAAACATTGCGAATGTTTCTATCCGACTCGCAGGCCACCGCGCTCCTTCAACCGAGCACTGCTGGAATTTGCCACTTGATTTTTCTCAGGCTCGGGATGAATCTGATCTGCTTGCATCTCGAAGAGCATCTCAAGCCCACCTAGTCGCATATCTGTAGCAGAAAATAAGAGAAATTGCTGGCTCTGATGGTGATGCTGCTGATGATGCTGGTGATGGTGATGGTGATGATAATGATGATGATGATGCTTGGCGAGACCTTCGAGGATGGCACGGATGGAGAAACAAGAACGCTGATGATGCCAGTTCCCGACAGCACCCACCCAGGCAGCGCGGCGCGGGCATGTGAGCGGGCGCGGCAGTGGCAGCAGAGCTGGGGACTAAGTTGTCAACCGTCCGACTGTGAAGCGAGTTTGGTGGTGTAATTATGATCTTTGCCAACCAGTTGCCGGTAAGGTGTCTGCCTGCAACCCTAGGTGCAGCTTCTAGAGCCTACACGTAAGCCACACGAGCCTCCAAGCTTCAGCGACACATTTGGTCGGAAATGATTAACGACAAAAGCATGCAAAGGATACTGCGCTGTTCGTCAAACAAAGCCTAAACCGCCTGTTGGGATGCTGCTCTTCCTGAGAAACCCCACGACCCAGCCAGCCGTCCAAGGCCAAGTGCAACATCCTTCCAACAGTACTTGTCACTGGTTTTCTGGAAGGGGTCCAAGCACCGCACTCCCCAGTTTCATGCTCGCTTATCGCAAGCTGAGATCTATGTTGCGACAGCACCATCAAAATCAAATGTTCCCCACCCCCATCGAATTCAAGAACGTGTGGTGTGCCACGCTCGAGGCCTCGTGGTTGCTGGCCGACACAGTCCCGCAACGGGAAGTATAGCATCCATGTCGGCAGAGGCCACAATTTTCGTGCAAGTTTAAGCTTCGCTAGGCTATCTTGATTGCAGCTTTCTTTGTGCCGGTGGCCACGTTGAGCGGACAGAGCCGCATGTGGCAAAGTTTGCGTTTGTCTTCAGCCCGTCAATGAGACCCTTGTCAGACCCTCTGCGAGACACTAGGAAGGATGGCCGAACGGAGTTCTGTGCAGGAGTATACGGGATCCTATACTTACCTGCGCAAAATCATGCATGAAGTGTGAACAGTAGCTAGAAGTCGGGAGCTGCATCTTCGGAGCTCGAGCTCCTCCGTGTTGCAGAAGCAGTAGCCCACCTGTTTCCCACGGAAGGAGCTGCTGCAAAGAGTGTGGATGGGCGCACAGCAGCTGCGGTGGGATGAGAACTGGGAGGCAGTGGCACAGGCTCCTCCGGTTGTCGTGACTTTGGCGCTTGCAAGCTGGTGTGAGGTACACAAGGGCTTCGGGATCTTAAGCATCAAACCGGTCCAAATCCTCTGCCCGGACACCTTGTACCCGATTCCCCAACTGCACATCTTCTCACATTGCTTTGGTATGTGTGAATCCGTTGCCGGATCTTCCACCGTGCTTTTCTTGCATAGGCCGGGCCTTCACGGAGCATTAATGATAACCCTTCGTGGTGCACAACTGACAACTGAATGAAGGCAGCCCCTGACGAGGCGCTCGCTTCAAAACTCGGGCAGCTTTCGCTGGAAGATCTGGCTACGGCGCGGATCCGGTGGATTCAATGCTGAGTGTCATTCTACTTTGCCTGTACGAGGGGACAGCTCGGGGTGGTTGCGAAGTTTCGCGCGCACATACACTCTCGCAGAGATATTTCCTGGGAGGCTAGACATAGAAGAATCAGCCCTTAGCTGACTCAGTCTGGCTTCTTTGCTTCGAAGTGATGATCGACTAACGGCCTGAGAGGAGGTAGAACGCGGTTCTAGTTTCAAACGCTTCGCGTCGTCCGCCTCTGCCCGGCGGTGCTTGAAGCAGGTGCACTGTTTCGGAAAGCAACGGGTAGGTCACACAGGTGAGGTCTTGAGTGAATGAGCGCATTTGCTTCAGAATGTTTCTAAATGGTAGTCTTTGTTGTCATGTTGAGGCTCTGAGCCATAATACCACGCGAAAGGTGGCTGCTCCCGGCAAGCCACTCTCCGCCAGCAGAATCTCTGGACAGAGGGGTTGGGTCAGTGGCGCTGCTAAAGCGGGAGGTGGGTGGGTCATGGAAGAGGGGATTATGATTAAGAGCTGGGGAAACAGTGAATCCCTGAACCCCTGAGGTTGCTTTGGAAGTTCACCAGCCCTTGAGTGCAGGCACTGTGGTCCTTCGGCACTTTGGTGAAGGCTCCTGCCAGCTTTTTGGAGGCGGGGTGGGAGCGGGTAGGCTTTGCCCCACAACTGTTTGTTGGACTGGAGTTGCGGAGTTTTGGTTTGAGACTGAGTGCCTTGGTTGCAGTAGCTTCCAGCCGGCAGCAACTTGAATGGACCCTGTGCAGAGGCAGCTGCAAAGGAGGCTGTCCAGAGGCTCGAGCTGGGCAGCTCGCCTCACAACAGGAAGCCATGCCACACCCCACCTTCGGATGATGGGCTAAGTTCTTCAAGGTTGATGCGAAGCGGCAGCTTAAACCTTAGAGTGTATTTCGGTCATACTCAACAAGTCGTGATACTACTGCTGGAATTTTAGACGTCTCCACACCAAGGGATCAAGGATTTCGTGTCCGACTACATTGACGCTTGATTATTCACCAAGGTGAGGCAGCCACGCCGAGAACTCTGGCAGATCTGGCATGGGGCCGGCAGCCCGGGTCGACGTCAGCTGAAGACTAAACCTCTGAGACCCAGGGCGACCGAACACGTTGCGTTGCAGCCTTTGCGGAAGAAGCCCGAAGAGAACGGTCGCAGTTTCACAGCGTGTGCCTCTCCCAGCCTCCAGCACCAGACAGGCTTTGCGACACTGGGTTTTCAATCGTCTCGGCTCTTCGATGCCCTGCAGCTGCGGATCCTCAGGCAATGTGCCGTGAGTTTTTTTTTTAACTTTGGGGTGGGGACTCTGACTTTGAATATATAGGACTGCGGTCCTGCCTTCTGCGGATTTTGTGCGGGCTACAATCTCAAGGTTTGCACCTGCACTTGCGTGCCTGCTCTGGGACAGTTGCATGCGACACGAGCCCATGTGGCAGATAGTCGTGCTGCAACATCTGTGCGTTGTCATCAGCGGAGCCGGGTGGGGATTGTTTGTGCGAGCGAATCCGTTTCCCCCATCCCAAGAATTTGTTGACAGGTGGGAGGATGAGTGCCACATCTGTTGTCGCTCCAACTCCGAGCGGGCCCAGTTTGTGAGCAAAGCCCAGGTCGTGGTTTGGGCACCTTGGCTTAGTCCCTTGCAGGATGGGAGTTGATGGTATGTAGCATGGGCATGCTGCACATCAACCCGCCAGAGATCGTTTCTAGAATTAGAACGAAGGCAGCAAGCCACGTGGGTGCCCTGCATGCTTGAGCCTCAGATTGCGTTGCTACTGTTTTGTATCGATTCAGTTTTTTTGAGCCAGTTGCCACGCTCCGAAGCCAGACCTCAGCCTCTCCTTGGCCCGCATGCAAGTGTCTTGAGTGGCCAAGTGGTTCACAGGAGACGGTATTGCTGTACCTCCAGGACCTGTTTCGAAGCCCCGCCCTCAGCGCAGCGGCCCTACGACTCAAGCATCAAAGCCGAGATCCTTAGCTGTTGGCTTTAGCAAAACAGAAGCACCCTGTGCCAAGCTCGACGTGCCAAACTAGCGAGAGATGCCATGCAGGACTTGCCGACCTGCTTGAAGCCGAGCGGGGAAGCTTCGCACACCCAGACACCACACTTCCTGCGGCAGGCAAGTCAGCATGGGTCGATTTCCGGGATTTAGCACACTGGAGCGCGAGCATTTCTCTCAGCATGACACCACGTGTGATGTTCGCAGGGGGCAAGCATCAGCAAACAAAATTCTCAGCGTTTGAGAAACTGACCAAGAGATGTAATCTTCGTCTCACGTCTGGTCTTCTGACCACACCACCCGCGTTAGCTTAGAGATTGGATTGCCAGGAGGTTTCCGAGGCCTCCCTGTGCCGCACGTCCTGCAGAACTTCCACGACAGGCCTTGTAGGGCGAGCGGCCAGAGGCTTTCATTGAAGATTTGATGAGGGGTCCGCTGGCCGGGAGTTTGGGCTCAGAGGCCGGACTTGCACGTGCCTCCGTCGGGGTTTGAGGACTTGGGCTCAGTGATGTTTCGGAACGTCATTATATTGGCGTCCTGAACCGGCTGCAGCTTGTGCCATCCCGGAGCTTGGTATTTTTTTGAGATCGACGTGAGGATTCCGTTTCCGTCATGTCGAACATGAGACGATTTGCCCAAGCCAGGTTTGTGTTGTTCAAGCCCGAAGGCTGGCAGGCGGGCTATTAGTGGATCTTGAGGCTTTGATGCTGAGCCAGGTTTTGATTTGGTGGCTTCATGCAGTCTCGATACATCGGTGGACACGTGTTTATGTACTGCCCGTTGGCAAGATGATGTGGCAAGGTGTGATAGGCAGCCTTGCAGCATGCACGGCAAGGGCAGAACTCAGAGGCCCTTGCTGTAGGCGACTGCAGCAAAAAGGCGGCTACAGCTTCGGTCGCCTTCGAAAGGCTCTCGGCTCAAGGATCTGTTGGGCCTTGGGCTGACGGCTTACCCGCTTACAGTGCGCAATGCGCACGAAGCCGAGACGAAGACGTGCGCTGCTTGTGTGTGTTTCGCTTGGGATCTCGCAGAACATGTGTGCTGTAGAGTTGATGCCGATGTGCCTAGGTGCATGGTAGTGTTGCGAGCTGGTGGGCTGCTGGTGGATTAGGTTCAGGCACGCAGTGCCACAAGGATGAGACTTTCCGAGGCTCTACAGGATCTCCTGAAGAAGTCAGAGGTGCATTGTAGATCCTGAGCGTGTGACCTTGGCCACTGACTTATTCATTTATGTGTAGCTGCGTGGAGGTGGCCGTGCAGGTCACCTAGACAGCGAGTCGGCCTGGCCGCGTGACCATGCTCGAGGGGGAGGTGGGCCACTTTTTACATCATGCTCATGTCCTTTCTCCAGTGTTAAGAAGGTTGAGGTCAGCTTGCCTGCAGCCTCTCCGCCCGGAGAGGGATTTGTCGTGGTGAGGATTTGAACAATGTAACAGTACGCTTTGGGCTTGCACGGCCTTTCGAGTTCAAGCCACGTAACGTTCTGAAAGAATACTGCTGTGTCTTATGGGAGTCTGCAGTAGGGGCAGAAGGACAGAGAACCGGGAGAAGCTTCGTTCGCAGATCTGCGAGAGCAGAGCAAAGCAGAGCAGTTGAGAACTACAATCCACAGTTTGAGGCGATGCATGGAAGAACCCCGCAGGAACGGAAGGAGGAATAGTCTGGAAAGATGTCGCGCGCATGAGAGGCTTCTGGACCGGCTGAAGGCCAGACTGCTGGAGCATCTGTCGAGGCCTACTGTGGGCTATGAACCTGCATGTATCCACATCATCTGAGGGCTTGAGTCCGAGCTTGGTATTCCGGAATATTGAGTCGCTCAAGCCTCGCACGCCAATAAGGATGAACGGTGTATCACACAGTCGCTGTAACAGCTTGAGGACGTGCAGAGCGCGGCAGTATAATTGATAGCTGTCTGCCAAGAGCCGGTGGCTTGTTCAGGAAAGCTGAGAATGTCGATTTACGTGCACTTCATTCGGGCTCAGGCATTGGCTCAGGCCCAGCTGTACAGTTTAGGGCCGTTGACAGGGCGAGCCGTTTTGCTGCAAGCATGGGCTGTTGCGAGAGTGCTGATGCAGCACAATCGGAAACGATACCGGAGAAGGCGCATAAGATGCAGGCAAGCCGCGAGGAGCGGGAGAGAGCCGAGATGCAACGCATCCTGGAAAAGCGCCCGGTGAATCGCAATCCAAGTTTCAACCGGCCAGTGCGGCCCATGCCCATGCGCCGCGGCTGACGCTAATTGTCATGCCACGAACTCTCCAAGGGCTCCCTGATACAAGCGACAGTCCTAGGCGCAGGTCTCCTCTCCATCGAGGGGCCTTTCTTGGAGACTCTGAGGTTGTGGCATGCGTTTGTGCAAGGAAAGTGTGTCCGGCAACAGTGATGATTGATTCTGAAGCAGAGCTGAAGAGCAGTCGGAGATGGCTGGAGATGCACCTCAGTCTGCGGGCTTTGCTCTCAACTAGAGTATGGAGGCGCAAAACCTAGGACTCCTTGTAGGCGAAGCCAGCAGACCTTGTTAGAGTGTTTGTTCCTCAGCTTCGCTTGCGCTGGATCCTATTCCGCAGCAAGGCGGGCTGGCAGGCACGACGCAGCTAGATGTGCAGTTTCAGTTTTGTCCGGCTTTGGCTGGTTTTGGCCAAGCCTGATTGCGGCCTTGTTGGCAGGGCTCTCCCAGAGTCCTCGCCGGATTGCCCCAGAGAGAATCAAAACATCATCTCGAAGCCCGCCATGCCGCAACAGTAGGCAGAGATGGCCGGACATTGTGTGGTTCAAGGTTATTGACTCATGAACATGCAATCACAGAGGCCGTGCTAGTTCATTGCAGTCAGATTATTGGGAGCAAATTTTTCCTTGATGATGCAGGGACGGAAAAACACAAACTCGTCCAATCTGCAGACTTGCTCGACATGCTTGCCATCTGCACACTTACAAAGCAAGCTAGAGACACTTGCCACTTTTTTCTGGGTTTGGAGCTCGTCCGGACGTCCGGCTGTCGAAGCAAGTGCGCACAGGCAAACCAGGCAAACTCGATACAGGTAGAATCGGGTAGAGCTATGCCCACCCAACTTGGACCTTGTCCGGCACGGTTTGATTTGTGACCGAAGACCAGGCCAGTGCCAGCCCTCCACACGAAGCAACGACCCCTGCCGAAAAGAGGCTGGCCCAAGTCTGTTCCGGAATTTCTGGTTCGGGGCCCTGTTACACTGTTGAGGTGATTACGCATTTATTGAGGCAGTTTGCCGGTTTGGAGCTTTCGACACGGTTCCTACGGATTCGGCAGCCTTCGGAGACTCTGCCTTGTTGTGTCTTGTCAGTGCCGAGCATGGCCTCCAGCAGGCCAAGGTTGCGTCACTGCGAGAGTCCTACGCTGGGGTAAGTAAAGTGCGATGAGCGGCCTCGACCGCGTCTAAGGCTTTAACATAATACAATATCATAATATGCAGTGTTTTTTGGGTTTGCATGTGCACAACTCTGTCTCGGTCTATTTCACTTGGTATATTTTGCCAAGAAACTATTAACATGTGCTCAGCACTGATATCTCTGAGCAGCCCATCTTCCAAAGGCGGGAGTCCCAGGAGGAGGCCAACAGCCAGGCCCATGGGTGGGAAGCGGAAAGCTTGAGAGCCCAGAGGCCGGTTGAGGCCGAGATTTCTTGACTGAAGACCCGATCGATTATGCAGATTCTGAGTATTACTTTGAACTCCTTCAAGCTGCATACTGAAATCGGTCCTTGACCTTGCTTCAACCTTGCTGGCGCTGGCACGCACGTGCAGCTATGATTTCGGAACTCGTCCGTCAGCGGTGGGGCTTTCGCAAATGTGCTTCTTCGGTATCCCCCTTTTTTGGGCCCGAGGCGAGAACAAATCGCTTAGCTGCGACATGGCCGGAGCAGGCCGACGGCATTCACTTGTCCGCGAAAAACGCAGTGTCAAGATGCTGGCAGTGTTTGCATGCTGCAACACGCGCAGGAAGGCCACGGGTTCACCCGGAGAAGTTCCACTAACTCCGACAGCCCTAACCTTTAAGCAATCTGCTGCGGAGGCCTTGCCAACATGGTAGCCAACCATAGTCGACAAGTCTATGAGCACATTCTGTGTATTGTACATTGCACAACAAACCTAGTCCTTTCATACAGCAGGCAACGAAACCACATCAAGGCGTATCTGCTGCATTTAAAGTACAAACACAGATATGTTCAAATCATTTAAATCAATACATAATTATATGGATAGTATACACACATAAGTTGCTATTATACTCTTGATATTGTATAATTATGCCTATACATATACATACATACATATTTACCTCTTCGCACCTGCGCGTATATGTGTGTGTATATATTTCCGAAGCCTCGCCTGCTTTGTCGAGAGTTAGTGCTAAAAATATATTTACATATGTGCACGCCCACATGTATATACCTTTACATGTATGCATATATATATATATATCTATACGTGTGTGTGTACGTACACATACATATGTATATATCAATGTAGATTTGTGCATGCCTACATACGCTCTACTTGCATGCTACATACACGCACATACATGCATACACACATACGTCCGCACGCACATGTAGACGTACATACATGCAGGTATAGACACGAATATGCGCATACGTACGTACACATACATATGTACATACGTACACATGTACATACCTGCTTGCGCACATACACATGCACAAGCACATGCGCACACACAAACATAGATGTCTACATAAGAGCAAACAAGCGTATAACATACATGCATACATACATCCATACATACATACGCGCACACGCACACGTACATACATACATGCATGCATACATATTTAAGATGTCTGCATCCAAGCATACATGGCCTACCTACATACATAGATACATGCATACACAGGCACAGGCGTCCATGCATGCATGCATGCATACATGAGACAGCCAGCCAGTGCAGGCAGGCAGGCAGGCAGACGGACAGCCAAGACAAGCAGACAGCCAGGCAGGCCGGCCAGGCAAGCAGGCAGACAGGCAGACAGACGCGCATATCAAGAGATCTATCTATCTATCTATCTATCTATCTATATATATATATATATCCACGAAACATATACATGTATATATATATATATACATATCAAATAGATAAGTATAAAAAATATACATATATATATATATAAATACATATATATATATATACAGATACATAAATCTATATATATATATAAATACTCGCATACATACATACATACATACATACATACAGACATACATACATATGTACATGCACGCACACGTGTATCGTATACATGCGCACGCCCATACATGATTAGGCATGTGAGTCTACATACTTGTACGTAGGCACAGACTTATGTGGTGTTTTGCACACAGGCCACCCCGACAAGGTCGAAATCCTCTGCGCCTTCGAGAGTGACTTGACCTGTTTCGTCACTGCTCTCGTTCACAGCTGTTTGACTCTTTGATTCTGCTGAAATGGTACTTGTTTCGGTGACTGACGATGGCCGATGAAGCCTCCCATTGTAGCATTTGGTCTGCACAAAATACAGCACTGCACGGGGGGCCAAGGCGTGCAAGGGTGGTGGAGTGTTGCGCATGCTTCTGAATGACCGCGGCATTCAAGTCTTTCTTCTGCAGCATAGGCCTGGCCCACTTGTTGTGGTCTTCGTTTTCTCGTAGTGAACAGAGCTACCGATTAACCGGTCTGCGTTGTGGACTCGTGGAGCCCTTGGGGCCAGCTTGATTTGCATGGCCCATGTGCTGGGACGGTGGGTTGATGGAATGTCTGGGTTAAAGGGAATGGAGCAGCCGTTATAAGCGAAGAGCAGATGCTCCGGTTGCCGAAACGCATGAATAGCCTTTCTCTAGCTGTAACTTACGGTTGAGCCGCATTGGCAAGGCTACCCCAGACAACATGCAGAGCGAGTAGTCAGAAAGTATCTGCAGGCATGGTTTCTAGCATTTCTGATTGGCGGTTCAGGGTTCAGCATGCTAATTACGTTCTCTCTCGCCGGCTGGTTGTGAGAGCATAAAGACTTCCGCCCGAGGAGCAGAAGGTCGACTCAAGCTTCCTGGCACAGAGCGAGGGATGTCAATGTTAAGGCGGTGGCGATAGGTGTGGACAAGGAGCCTCTTTTTTCGAACTTCTGCACAGTTCTTGGACATAGCGGGAGGAAGTGGTAGCGATCGCCACCAGGACAACACGACAGCAAGGGTTTCCATGACTCAGGGGAGTTTCTTGTGACTCTTGTGCGATTTCCAGACCTTCCTTTGCAATGTATTTCTTGCGTGGGGTTTGGGCCTGCCCCTCGTGCTCCAAATGCTTGCGCACGGCCACAGCCTTCTGCTTCGGAATGTAGGGGAGCTCAGGGGAGCAACTTCCACCACGGGCTGCAAGCGAACGGGCCCGCACTGGCGATCATGAAGGCCCTTTGGGTTCAAACATGCGCATGCGCAGGATTCAATGCCTTGCGCCTGGACGAAAGACTGGAAGGGACAGATGCTAATGTGCACGAAGCACGCTCACCTGTGAACTTCAGCTGCCTTGTCCCAGTGTGGCATCATGAGGCAGAAATCTATGTAGGGCATCCTACCATCCGTTTCGTTTCGTTCCTTGAGATTCGCCGCTAATGTGTCGCGAATCCCTTGTCGTTGGCTGTGCCTCGCCCCTCCATTCAGGCGTGGTCACCGCCGAGGAGCCTCCGCCCACTCCAGGCTCCAGAGGGGTGCGGAGCGTCGTTGTAGGAGCCGACCGGCTCGCCCCAAACCCCAGGCTGAAAATCCCTTGAGCCTCTCGAGCTATGAAGCTTGAAACTCATGCGCAGACACCACCCTTATAATTCATTGACGAAAGTTTGGACTCACACAACAGGGTGCTTCAAGATGCGGAGCGTCATCTTCCTGTTTTATGCTTCAGGTTTCCGTCTTGTCGGCCTCCACCTGTGGAATGTCGGAATGTGTCAGGTAACGATTTACCTCGAAGGCAGTTTGGGTGGAGCATTGCTGCAGCCCCCGGGGACAAGCCTCACGAGATGTGAAGAAGTTGTTTAGAGCGTCTTGTTAGCTGTAGCTCGACGCTTCTCGTGTGGCCTGGCCCAGTTGCCGAAATGACGGCGAAGGGCCGCGAGTGGCTCGTCTTCCGTCTTCGCGAGGCAGGGAATATGCTGAACGGAACGGGCTACGACTCAAGAGATGCATCCTCGTGACCATGGCGAAGGCAGTAGTCATGCCTCCCATGTTCTTGGAGGTCGTAGCCTGCCCGAGAGCATCCCCGAACATGCCACGTCGCAGTCATACACGCAACAGGGTTTCAGAAGTATTTCCACACTGGCATGTAGAGCGGCGTCGGCAGTCAGGCAAGCTCAGTGTCAACACTGCAGGTCTACACGGCTCCCCGGCTACCGCACGTCATGGCCAGCGAGTGGAAGCCGATCGCCCACTCTGCGGAGCAAATGAAGTCTCTGGACTAAGACTTGATGACTACATCGGTCCACACACAGAAGACTATAAAATACTATAAAGGTAGTAGACAACAAGCCGCGTAGTCTGTCAGGATCGCGGCACATGAGTTTTGGGCCATGGGGTATCCAACCACGAGACCATGCGTGGCTGCCATAGCTTGTGCCCGTGGTCTGGTCCAGCTGGTTGTTTAGATGCCATGGCAGATCTTGACGAGGCAGTCGGGAATGCTTCGTTGTTCTACTGTTGCTGGGTGTTTGCGGTAGTCAGTAGTAGTGTCCTCCGTGTTCTCGTTGTCTGCCTGTGGAGGGTTCGTTGCTGTCTGCTTTCGCGCGTCCTCCAGTCAACATGGTCAGTGCTCGCATGGCGAACCTTGTCTCCTCCGGTCATTTTCCCTTGCTCAGCCTCGCCCCGACTGTCGGCAAAAGTTATACGTCTCAGCACTACAGCCGATTAGTAGGAGGTTTGGAGAGAGGGCACGTGTGGGATCACACGCGAAACAGCGTAGTCTCAGCTCGACTTTTTTGATGCGAGTGGATCACCTGAGGTTCGGCGTTTGCAAGTTTAGCAAGATCGCGGGCGTGGAGGCGAAAGACCGAGACGCTAGCCTTGAATAGTCCCATCATGCAGCTGCGGGCTGGGACCACGAGAGAACCGGATCTCGTGGAGGTGTACGAAGGCATTGAGGTGCGGTGACAGCAAGTCGTTTGCACTGAGGAAAGATGGAAAAAGGTCCAGACAGGCCGCTTGCCTGACTTGGTCTTCCTTGCTTGATGGTCCGCATAATTTAGTTTGAAGTAGCGTGTAGCGAAAGTGTATGTCGTCACGGTTGCGCAGCGTAAGGCTGCAGTACGTTTTGTGGGAAGTGCCCAAGTCAGGCCTCAAACCCAAACCGGTGTGGCTGTACAGAGGATGGCAATGCAAGCGGCACGGGAGTCTCCACGAACACTCTTATCGTTGAGTGTGGGTGGATATGTGTACGCATGTATGTACGATGTCGGCATGTACGACACACATGCGTACACGCATCTCAGTACATACATACGCGTGTTTACTACGGAGGCACGCTATGTTGAAGCCGGAAGCTTGAGTCGTTCTTTTGGACCCATAGTCGTCATGGCAGGCTTACAAGGGCCTTCAAACGTGTTTCAAACCGTGGGCACACACTCAACTTCGGAGCTGCGGAACTACCGAGACATACCGAGACCCGAATACGATTGGGTGTGGCTCGGTGGCCCCAGCCCTTCTCTACAGTAGTGGGTCCGAGAGCTCTTCTCGTGGGACCCAAGTTTTCGATTGAGGCGAGGGCCCCCCGTTTCCTTTTGCACCTTATTGCAGGAGTCCAGGTGCGCATCCAGCCAGTGTGTGCAATCTCAAGGTAAAGGGCCGAGCACCACCAACGTCGGCCGTTAGGTACATTTCGTTTAAGGTTTTCGGCCCAGCTTGATTGCGGACACAAAGCCAGCTTCGTGATAGACTGGCCTAAAGGTACATAACACACACATATGCAGGACATGCATGTGCATGTACAAATATGTCTGCACGAGTCAGTAGTTTGCATGTCATTCATCCTGACGCAAACGCCATGCGAATGCACACATGCATGTCGCAAGCATATATTTGCGTCTGCACACAAACAAGCAAACAAATAAACATACAGAGACATAATCAACACACCGACACGCGCACATGTGCGCGTCTGTCTGTCTGTCTGTCTGTCTGTCTGTCTGTCTGTCTGTCTGTCTGTCTGCATGTATGTATGTAAGTATGTAAGTATGTAAGTAAGTAAGTAGGCTACGGCTCAAGGCCGTGTCGGCTCAAGGTTCCCGAGCCCAAGAGACCAATAGCTCACACCAGAAACTTCGTGTGTGTCCCAGGGGCTTTACCAAAAACATACCACACACCGGGGCAGATCGAGTGGGTGTACTCCCACAGTCCTATCCTGTCTGGGGGCTTCTCCCTTCCTGCCCCTCAGCAAAGAGGGTCTATCCCCTCATAGCTTTCCGGGGATCGGGCGAGGGAAAGGCAGGATGGCCTCTCACGGGCCAGACTCTGAAGCTACTGTCAGAGCGACGGCTTTGCAGGTGGATGACGATGACGATGATGTTGTGCAAGAAGT
>CAJNDV010024614.1:43095-58756 GCA_905221635.1 Symbiodinium sp. CCMP2456
TTCGGATTTCCGCATACTCGCCGCGGCCATGGTTCTTCCTTGGCTCTATATGATGGACCACATTTGGCCGGCACAGCGCTGGCTGCGCGGCTGGCAAGCTGTGCTCATGAAGCCTACGTTTACGCCAAAGCCGGTGGACAAGCTGACAAGCAGTGATACTGGCGATGCAGCCATGTCACCCTTTTACTTTTGGCTGCTTGAGAGATCACTGGGAAGGCTGGGATGCCCTGGATGCATGCTTCTTTGGGGGCAGCTTGACTGCTCCCTGCAATCCTTCGGCGATACCTGGCTGGTTGCTACCGGTGAGAACACTGGGAGAATGGGAAGTACCGAGCTTGCGGGTGGATGGCCTGCTGCTAGGCCTGCTGAGTTTGGAAGGAAGGCAGCACACTTTTTGGTGTGAGCGGGTGTGAGATGCGAGTTGTGGGAGCGAGTGTTAAAGCTTTTTGGGTGAATTAGGGGTGTGCTATATCGGATTGTCCTTCTGTTCCTGCGCTTCTGCGTGGGAGCGGGTTCGGAGCCAATGTGCTTTGGAGAACTCTTAGTGCGTGAGCCAATGAGCTTCGGCTGATGACCGAGTTGTGTACTGAAGCCTCGCCTGCTTTGTCGAGTGTGAGTGCTAAAAAAAGTAAGTAAGTATGTATGTAAATATGTATGTACAACTATGTGCATATGTTATAAAGGTGTGTCCGTGTGTACTACTGCTATGGTCGGGTACGAAAATAGGTAACACATATTGTCAGGTTGTAGTAGACACCTCTAGGTGCTATGCAAGACTCGCCTGTGTATGCAAGACTCGCCTGTGTAGTACCGTAGATTGAGAGCTGAAGAACTCAGGCGAGCTCAAGGTTCTGGCGCCCGCGAGGCCGAGGCGGCCGAGGGTTCCTCCGGGACCTCGGCGCTTGGTCGCCAGGCCGCCGGAGTGACTCGGCGAAGGTGGAGGACACGGTTGACTGTAGGATACATGGAAAAGTCCATGTATTTGTGGCTAGTGCTCAATTCGCGCACGCGCTGTCAATTTCATGTGCACTGGTGACGGGTCTGCTTGTCTTATAGGCATACGCATGGTTGCGTGCGCATATGTGGCAGTCTGACTTGTGTTTTCTTTCCCGTGCTCTCGTTTGTGTCGTTGCTTGTATACACGACAGTACAGGTTGTTGTCTTGGGTATCTCACGTGTCCACTTAGCGGCTGCTGTTAGTACAGGTATCGCGGCATGCATGCACTTGCCGCAAGCCGGTAGTGCAGAGCACAGGTATGCATGCCTGCCTGCCTGTGTGTATGTATGTAGTTCAAGGTATGTATGTATGTATGTACGTATGTACGTATGTACGTATGTACGTATGTACGTATGTATGTATGTATGTATGTACGTATGTCCGTCTGTACGTGTGGATGTATGTATGTATTTAACAATCATGCAGACGTACATGCGCGCACACACACACACACAGACACACTTGAACCTTTTGGGTCTTGCTTCATGTCCCATGGATCTGGTAGCCGGTAAACTTCAGCGGGCCAACGATGAAGTCGGAGTAGAATACATAAACAAATGATGTCATACAGTAGAGCTAACTCAGCGCAAACAGTACCAGTCATGGCTTCAAGGCACAGGCTGACAAGCACTCACAAGCACACAAGATCTGCCAAGAGCTGTGCATGCAAACGCACGGTGGTTGCTGTGTAAGGTTCTGGGCTTAGAAAAGCGCAGGTGTGTGCCGAAAGCATCCCTTCCACACCTCACAGCATACTTCAGCCTTCTTCGTTTTCTCAGCAGAACTGAGCTACATCGCAGTCATGCACTTGCAAGTGCACGCTGGCGGCGCTAGCACAGCAGAGACCAGGAGAAGAAACAGAGCGAAGCGAGATTGAAGCAGAGTGCCTACTTACTCAGCTTACTCCCTTTCTTTCTCTGCGCTATGAGGGTGGATGTGCAGACCGAGCCGGAGCAGCTACCCGACTTTGCAAAGGAAAGACAATGCTTCGAGTCACCGCCGTCCGGTGGGTTTGTGCGGCTTCGAGTTTGGACGTGAGTTTTCTTCAGAGGCGGGAGGGGGGCGGGGGGATGATCCTACATTTACTCTTTCTGTTCCGTCCGAGAAGCACATCTCTCTTGCAGATCTTCGGCGTGCTAGCTGCTAGCTTGCCACATTTACAAGATTCTACAAGCGGGACTGCCGACCAGGCCTTGGATTTCACTAGGCCGGGGTGCTTTTGGTGGTGCCTTCAGCTCGGGAGGAAACTTGAAAAGGAGTGATGCCTCTGCGTAGCCTAGTACAACGAGCACAGTATTTTAGCAATGCGGCAGGGTGAGATAGTGGTGCAGCGGTCGATCACTCCGGATTCTTTAATAAGCATGGGCTAACTATCGATACCACAACTCGGTTGCCGTGTCAACTCTTAGAGCAGCGCAGCAACGCTTCAGCTCAGGCAAATCTCAGCGCCTTCCCCCAAGCGATCACCTTCAGGACACCATAGGTAGCAGTTAGCATAGGTTTGAGTTCTGTCAAGCAGCCAGTGCACTGGAGTCTCAAACAGTGGGCAACAAGACAAGCCGGATTTTGTCCTTTTGGACATTGGAGGACACGAGCGCTGGAAGGCCAGACGAGAGCCGTGACTTGTTGGACTGAAGAGGGACTCATCTCAGAGTTCCGAGAGACCACGCGTTGCAGATTTGCTGCATGTTGACACCAGTACCCTGTTAGCCGGATGCCCGCAAAAAAAACATGTTTACAGTGTTTACAGTGCACAGCATGCAAGATGAGACCAATCATGCGCACGCTGCACTCCTCCACTTTCCTTTTAACGGCGGCAGTGGTTAAGTTGGGAATTCCTGTCCTAATGTCGGTGCGGCTTGCTAATCAGATGTCTGCTTCTGTCGTGCGCATGACTCCTTTCCTTGTCTGTGGTGATGGGTGAAGTTGCGCTTGTTGTTGTGACTCGTCGTCTGCTGCTGCCAAGGCAGGAGTGCCCCTGGTGCGGCTGTATGGAGCCCCCCACGCACCCGAAGCAGTGCAAGCTGCGTACCTTGGCGATATGAGCGGAGCATGTCACTGCTCGTATGTGTTTTCACGAAAGGGACTTGGCCAACAGCTTGCTCAGAGCTCCAAGACCTCAATGAGAGATCCGACTCAGACGTTACCCACGTTCCGAGTTGATGTTGCCCTCGTAGCCCTACCTGCCTCGGCCGAAGCCCAGGGGTACTTTTCAAGGCTATGGATGTGACACAACCGCATGTGTCCTCAGATGCTGAGGCATGGTTGAGTGCAAGTACTGCAAGCAGTCCATGGAGCTGGGATCCCTGCGACTGCATTTCAAGCACCCTGGCTGAATGCCTTCACATTCGAGCAACGGGTGAGGGGTCTCAAGGTTTCGTGGTTGAGGGAGCTTAGGGATACAAGTTGCTTTGCTACGTAGTGCTGGTTTGGGGAGCCAAGCGTCGGATGGTTGCATGGGCTCATCTCGTCAGCTGCTTGGCATCAGTTCAATCAGTATTGACAGAGCACCGCGAATCCCGACGGAAATCATCGACGACCTTCAATGCTCTGGGCCAGAGCCCTTCCCTGTGTGTGCGGCTCTGATGATTGTTGGGATCAACTCGAATCCCGCATTCAGAGCCAGCCTATGCCGTAAGGAAATTTGTACAGCAAGTCAAATTGTAGTTTGGACAGGTGTGTCCGAGTGTGAGTGTCAGTAGCTTTGATCAAGAGGCAGTCTGAACCCCCTACATGGGGACTTTCCTCCTGCTCGTTGTCAAAGTCCGAAAGCCCAGGAGCTGCCCTAACCGGCCCATGGCAACCTGACGGCGGTGGATTCCTAGGTCGTATCGACCTATACGCTTCGGCAGATTCAGATTTGTGGATGCAGAGGTTGAGAGGGCCAAGTCCCTTCGCCTTTCCGTGCTGCTTCAGCTCCCTCATCGTTTCCAGTCTTGCTGTTCAGCACCTCTTATAGGCTCCAGAGCTCTGGAGCTGGATAGCGCAGGGTTAGAGCAGAAAGAAGGGGGCGGGCTCTGGGCTGGGAACCCCGCGCCCAGCCAAGGCACAGACCGAAAGCCGAGCACCGAAGAGCAGCTCGAGCTCCGCCTTCTCGACTCCTGGCGGTTCCGAAGAGTCCCAGACGGCTGGTTAGGACTGTTTGCCATTGCATGCCGCAGCCGTCCGGCTTAGACTCAGACTTTACGCTTCTCATTAGTCTTTATCTCCAGAGATGGCCTCCACGACAGCAGGCTGGAAGATGCGGGCTAATACTCGTACCTGAACCTCTAGGTCCTCGTAGTGACTTGTGGTCCTCCGAGAATCGGTATCCGTGTAAGCATCCTGCCGAAACGGTTCCTTATTAGGATATCGTTCTCTCGGCACCAATCCAGCGTGTAGAGTGGCCTGGAACCAGATACTCGTACCAATGCAAAATCGTTCTTTCAGACTTTGCAAGTCGAAGGCATCAAATGGACGTTGACTGCCTCCAAAACGATTGCCAGTGCACCCTGAAAATCCCTGAAAAGTCATATACCTGTAGCCCGAACTTAGTCGCGCACCGGAGGTTGGGAGAAAATGCAGGCCGCCCGCTGCACTGGGAGCCTGGATCCAATGTCGCCTCGCTTGCAGGAGTTTTGCTTGTCCGATATGTCGGGGGCTCCAAATTCGACGACGTTTCCTGTAAGTGTCATGCTCGTGCGTCTCGTCTGAGAGACGGATGCTACAGATCCCATCTTGTGTTGTGGATGCTGCGAGTGTCTGAATGTAAGGTGGGTCAAAAGCCTAGACGAGGGCTACAAGGTGCTCCGGCAGACGTTCAGGTCTGGCAGGCCCGCAATTTGGGAATCCTCGATGGCTTGCTTGCAGCCTTGGGGCGTGAACTGCAATGCTTTACGATGTCTCCGCCCCTTGGGCTGTCCTGCCCATCTTTCGCCCCATCGGTTGAGATCCTGCGCCCAGAAGCATGGGAAGCCATCCATTGAGCCTGTGCAGGACGAAGAGTTATGAGTGGCGTAGATCACAGCTCTTGGCCATCGAGAGAATGCTTCATGCTGAGGCATCGGGGCATTGGTTAATTGTCTTGTGCAGCATGACATTTGCAGCCCGCTTTGGGCGCATGTCCGTGGACTCGGATTCGCAGCCTTCTTACACTCTTGTTTATTCTTACCGTGGGGGATCGCTTTGGACTGACAGTCAGGTGACGGTGCGATCTTCAGGGGTGTCGCGCACAGCTCGCCAGAACAGATGCACAACACCGAATAAACTCAGCCAGCGTGTGTCTGCTGCCCGTCCCCACACAGAATGTTATTTCATTACGAAGAAGTATGGAGCAAGTGGTCTCTGACCCTGCGCCCACCACGCGCACCAGTACCGGATCACAAGATTGCATCGGAGATCTTAGCCGTCGCAAGGAAGTCAAGATCGCGGAGGCCCTCGCCAAGGACTTGAGACGACCCGAGGAGCCAGAGTGGTGTTGGTAGAGAGTCTGTTGAAACATCGGGACGTAGACGGATCGAATGAAGACGAGCTTGGAAACAACCAAGCCAGCACTATCTGCCGCCAGGCGGAGTCGTCCCTGTATGATGTGACCGCATCGCTGGCCGAGGCATCTGCTGCACGGAAGGACTTTTCAGAAGTTTCGACTCTTAGCCGACTGTGTTGGACCTCGGCCTACGCCATCCTACGCCTCATGACATGTGCAGCCTCAGGTGGGGTAGGGAAGGCACATATGGGATGTCCTTGCCGGAATGGGGCAGCATGGAGTTTTAGATCGCCGACAAATTGAAACTTTCTTCAGCCTGAACTGCCGGGCCAGAGGATGAATGATAGTTCCAACAAGATCACCCTTGTGGCCCAGCCGAACTGAGCCCAAGAGAGCCAGGTGCAGTATGCGCTCTCCAACCTCCACAACTGGATGAGACCCGAAAGGCTGGCTGCGACTGGGACGACTCGATTTCAGTAGGAGAACCTGCCGTAAAGCTTACGAATCCGCGAGGCGGGAAACAACCGATCAAGCAACCGAGTTTTCCGACGCGTCCACACCGAGCGGCAGCCCTGAGAACCCCGAGAGACGGAGAGGTTTCTAGAAGGTTCAGACTTGTTGCGCCCTGCAGTGTGTCGACCCCGGCCTTCTTGCAGCCGGCGTCCTCGTGGATCCGGAAAGAGCCGAAGGGGCAGCTTGGCCCTCCGATATGATCACACCGTTGGGAGCAGAGACAGCCCATTCGCCCAGACTTGTGCCGTGACTGTCACGACCCTGAAGACCGACCGGAGGGGATTCTAAGTGGAGCACTTGCCTCAGGTCGGGCTCTGCCCCGCCGGAGCTCCAAGCTCCTCCCAAACCCCCACAAGCCCCTCACGCTCCAAACGCAAAGCCCTTGCGAACCTGTCTCACTCAGACGATCATTCACATATGCTTTGCCGTGGCAGAGCCCGCCGCGCCGAGGATCGTCTATATCATCGCCCCATACAACTTTCCCTTCTACCTGACCTTCGGACCTCTGATCGCTTCGATTTCGGCCGGAAACTGCGTGCGGCCCTCGGACTTGAGTATTTCATGATACCATGTCGTCTTAAGAGAGTTCTGTTGTGCAACATCATGCACATTGTCAAGCAAGCAGGAGAGTTGTGTTCGCACCGAGCACGCCTTGCTGCATTCCCCACCGTCGCACCGCGCACTCCGGGCCTCGCTGTCCTCGCGCGCCGCACTTCCCGCGCACCCTGTGCATGCCCAGTGCATACTTACTTAGTGCGTTTCTCGGTCAGGCAATTCGTCAGCCAGAAAGCCTGCCGGCCAGTCGGCCAGTCAGCCAGTCAGTCAGTCAGCCAGCCAGCCGAGCAGCTAGGTAGTTAGGTAGTTGGATAAATAGATGCATGCATGGATCAATCGATCCATAGACGCATGAACGGACAGACAGACAAACGGACGGAGAGATGGACAGATAGACAGAAAGCCTGAGGTTCGGCGTAGGTGGGGTTTAGGAGGGTTCCGGTATGGGTTCCGGCTTGTCGGGCTATCTTTCATGTAGTTGGTCGGAAATGACTCGCGCGGACAAGAAGCTTCAAGTGCCTCGGTACCGTTGACACTATGTCAATTCGTGCATGTCACCGTACGGGCAGTTTCATCAGAGACCCCAAGCCCAGGACAAGCGAAACACCTCTCTGAAAACAAAGCTTCTGCATTCAAGCTAGACCCGTCAAGTTCCCGGGGCGCTGCCCAGAGCCCATGTCATTGTCAGTCACAAGGATTGCTGGGTTAGGTTTATCTGGAGTCTGGCGCCTAGGGTTGACTTCATGAGGAGTTGCAGAACTGCCCTCAGGCCTGGTCAATTCTAGTATCGCGAACTCCACGCACCTCCGTGCTCCTGCATTTCTCTTCTCGGCGGCGTGCCGGTCTGCGCTTAGTCTAGGACTACACAGCCGCCGAGGATGTTCCAAACGTGGTCTGGGCAAGCGTAGGCGAAGTAAACCTTCGCGGCGACTGCAAGCACCGGGCCAAGCGCTACAAGACAGAACAACAACACGGAGACGCACGGGCAAATGTTGTCGCGACGCGGCTCACCACAACGACGGAGCGTCTCGTAGACGGTGATGCGGCAGTCTGCAGGGAGCCTCATCTCATCATACCATGCACTGAACATCTCCGGCAGCTTGGAGACACTGACTCCCAGGCCCAGCGCGAGGGAGACCAAGATCTTTGCCTTGGCCGTGTCGCCCGTGGCCTCGAAGGTGAAGGCAAAGTAGCTGCTTTGCAGCCAGAGCTGGAGCAAATTCTCATAAAGAAGCCGGACAAGGCCAAAAGCCACGAGCCGCACACTTTTCGGCACCTCATCACCAACAATGTAATGAAAGTTCTGGAACACGACCATGCCGACCCACAAGGCCCCCTCCTTCCGGTCCTCCAATTGACGGGTGAAATTGCCTCGCCACATCCTCTCACCGAAGTTAATGGCGGCAACAGTCAAGGGCAAAGCCATCGCCACTCCCACGGCCCAGCTCGAGTAGCCAATGGCGAGAGCCCCGAGTAGGAGCCCTGCAGCCGGGAGGAAGAGCGGCACAGCGGGAGAAGGCAGGTAGACGAGCTGTGGCAGATAGGCGGCCAACACGAAGGAGAAGGCGAGGCCTGAGAGGCATGGAAAGTCTCCGTTTGCATGTGCCTCCAGCCAACGAGGCCCCGACCGCCGAAGGTTAGCTTGGCCATGAGCGGCCCCAGCCCCCCCCTGCCGACAGCGGCCCAGGACTTTTCAAACCTCCGGGCACAACAGACAAGAGACGATTCCTTCAGCTCGGGCTCCCCGTGTGCTCTCACTCTCCTTCTTTGTTTTGTTCTCTTTTCTCTTTCATGTCTCTAATTATGTCTCACGGCAGGGGCACTGGTCGGCGATTGTGTCGCTGCAGGCGGCCGCAGTGCCCACGAAGAGGGCATCGGTGAACATGTCCATGTGTTCCAGCAAAGTCAAAAGGAAGAGCACCGGCGTCCAGGTCATCGGGTTTCGGCCTGGGAACTCCCAGAACTTTAAGCCGACCTGACACATCGCGCATGCGGTGAGACCTGCGTGGGCCAGGAGGAACATGCCATACACTTTGTACGCGAGGAGCGGAGCTCCATCCTCGCAGGTGCTGTGAAGCCCAGCAACAGGGAGCTCAGCGGCAGCACGAGGTAGTAGAGCACTGCCGCGACCCAAAGGGAGATGTCTCCATGGAGCCTCTCTCTACCGAGCACCCCGTGGATCCGATGGCCAGCCACAGCCATGCCGTCGCCACAAGGCAGAGGTTGAAAGCCAGAACCTTGCTAGCTCGTGGACTCGGGAGCTACGGCGAAACCCCGGCTCCCCAGAAGTCACAAACCGAAAGCGGAGCGCTGAGACCGGCAGCTGAACCGGCAAGCCCCTCCCTCGCCTCGCCTTCGGCGGCAGCGTGAGCTCGGGCTGACCAGGGTCCTCACAGACTATATCTGCGCACGTTTCTGCATGGGTAGCCAAGCTACCTCCCTCCGACGCATCTATTCCCAGGATTCTGAAATTTAGATGAGCTGAGAGTTGAGCTGAGACCTTCGGGCTCAGGTTTAAGACTCCTTGTCATCAAGCCGCAGGAATCAATCAGTCGTGTCGATACCAGTTCAAGTTTTGGTAAGGATGATTGGGGCATGGAGGGCTTGGGGCCCACCAGGGTTTCGCCACTTCTCTTGATCTACAGCCTTAAGGGGTCTCGAACCTTTTACCACCGAGACGTGAAAGGCGATCTACGACTAAGTCCCGCGCTTTTGAGTCAGACATCGGCAGGCTGATTCAAGTGGCGATGGCGGCGCGCACGGGGCGACAGAGTAGCACGGCACACCCGGTACTTTTCGGGAGCTTCGGCATCGCAGAGATGAACCCAGGGCCCCAAAGTCTGAAAGAGCACTCCGAACTCTGGTCTCGGGTCCTTGAGGGCCTCATCAGGTTTCGCCATCCTCCGTGGTCTGCCAGGGGTTGCCAACACGCCTGTAGTTCCGCAAACTCTCGAATCAAATCAACATGCGGCTCGAACCACTGGCCCTGTACTGCTTGCATCCTGGGCGACTCGGGCTCATCGCGACTTCCCTGGGTGCCAGCTCTGCCTCGGTTTTGGGTCCCATTGCGAAAGGTCGAGCAGCCAGAGGGTACTTAAGAGACTTACTTGCCCTCAGATACACAATCTGGCATCGGCGAACACGCTTTTTGTTTCGGCTTCCATAGAGTCCATGCAAGTCGCCGGGGAGGGGTTACATGACTCCTCCCAACCCTCGCTGCCTCGAAGTCTCCATGCGCCTCCGGCAGGGCGCGCAAGTGGCAGGGGGCATCGAGCTCTCGACTTTATCAAGGATTTTGGTGTTTAAGGGCTTGTCTCCAGCTTCTTTTCGATTCAAGGAGAGTTTCACGCCTCCACGAGCCCTGCACCTGTTGAACCTCACCACGTCGCCGGTCAAAGACCCCACAAGAAGGAATTTGTGATTAGCTCCTTCAGCGGGATCATGCGGGCATGTCGCACAATCAAAACCGAAAGCATGAAGTTCCTTGACCCCCCTATTTCAGCACGTTTTTTCAGCTTTCAACTCTCAAATGGGCCTCGGCCTTGGCAAACTCCAGCTCATGACCCTGGCCAGGCTCCTGGATTGGATGGGCTGGGGTGAAGGAAACCCTTGCCTGAGCATAGACATCCCGGCATTCGCAGAGTCGCTGCCTGACAGAAGGGGCCCTAGCCTGCCAGAATTCGGAAGTTACCCAAGTCCTTGGGAGCTGACTCGTCCGACGAGCTCAACCTGCGTGGGCTGCGGGTTGGACCGAAGCCTCGGCCATGGGATCGCTTGGAAGTGAAAAACAAAGTGCCTCTGGTGAATTTTGGGCCCTTGAGCATCAAGCGCAGCCGGGAGGCCTTCGTGCGTAAGCTGCGCGAAACACAGCAGCGCCAAAATGGCAGCCACTGCGTTGCACCTCGGCCCAGCAAGGAGCCTCTCTTGCGGGTCTCAGCAAGCGATGCTCAAACTCACTGAGATCTATCCTCTGCCTCGCGCTCGGTTGACAAGCCCAGGGGCAATGCCGGCATGTCTTGATGTCAGCAACAGAGCGAGTCCATTTCGCTGCCCACACTCCCAATCTCGGGCCGAAAAAGCAACGGAGAACACCCAAGACCCATGACTCGAAGAGTGAAGAGCCCCCACCGCTTCTCCATGATTCCCCATGAACCACACACGACGGCAGCCTCAGCATCCCCAAAGCCTAAAGCAGCCGCTCAAACCGTCTCCAGCCCGATCAGCCATGGCAACGTCCTCCATGAAGAGACGGCCTCGAGGCTCTCGTCGAGCTAAGTCCGAGCTCGCATCCTCGAACAAGGCCCCTCAGACATCTAAGGAGTCCAAGTCCAAGAGAAGCTCTCTTGAGAAGGAGGCTGGAAGAGCAGCGTTTCCAAAAGTGCAGCGGATCCTGCACTAAGCCCTGAGTGCCCATCGAGCCCGAAGTCTTGAATGCAGAAAACTATCGGCTGTAGGGAAGCCACCCTTGCAAAGCCGAATGTCATCCATGAGGTCTCGATTCGCCTGTAGACCTAGGATTGAAATTCAAAGTCCAGGTGCGCGCCTGCGAAAGCAAAGCTCAGCTCGGGGGTTCAGGCCAGGAGTCCCTGATCCAGAAAACCGTCAAGTGCCTGAAGCCTCAAACCCTCAGGGCGAAATTTGACTTCCAAAGAGAAACCTTGAAAAAAAAACAGTCCAAGGTCCAAGGTGCTTTGGGGTTCGGGGCACCCAAAACAAATCAACCTTCAAACCTCAAACTAACGGCCTACTGCCCTCGCCCACTGTCAACTGAGGGGTTCCCCCTCAAACCCTAACCCCCCAGGTACCCACTATATAGGGTACTAGAGGGCCCTATATAGTAGGTACCTGGAGGGCTAGGGAAACTTGGAAGTCATCTTCAACCCTTGGGACCGAACCATCCGAGGCCACCCGAAAAGCGGAAACCCAAACCCCGACACCTTGGGCTCGTGTTGCTGGACCTTTCCGAACCCGGCGGTGAAACCGTGGCTTCGGTCTTGGCTACAGCCTTCTTGCCCATGGCTCGAAGCAAATCGCAAGCTCTAGTTGAAGAGTGCAGTTCTGACTACGGGCTCCTGAAGTCCTGAACTAGCCGAGTCTTCTTCAAGGAATTGGAGAATTTGCAAATTCCAAACGCAAATGTCGGGTCTCGGTCCCGCAGGTTCGCAGGGCTGCACATTCTCGGTGTTGCTGTTGAAACCTTTTGGAGTTCCGTTACGGTGTTAGGTGTCTGTGCTATCTATCTCATGTTCAGGTTGGCTCATCCAGCTGGGGTTGGGCAACAAGGCTTTGCAGCGCTGAAGGCTCAGAGATATGCACGCAGGCGGTGTGAGCTACTGTAGGGCGCTGAGGGTGGTGTAGACATGGCTTGGGGGAATGGGGCAGGGGAAAGGGGAAGCAGTACGCAAACTGCAGGCCTTGAGCTCAGGAGCACTGGCAGCCACACCTCCAGCAAGGAATCCTGTTAGTCAAACACGAGGCACAACAGCCAGAACACTTGAGACTCGAAACCGGACATCTCAAACTTTACACGCCGGAAATCCCCAAACCCGTCACATCGGCCAGAACCTACGAAGCTTAACGGTCGGGCAGAAAAAGATATATGGATACATGTCCTCAACATCAAACCACTCCGCCCTCTACCCAAAAAACCCTCCTCTAAACCACTAAGTCGGAAGAACTGCTTGAAGAGAACCAAGGCCGTAGTGTTGTCGGGACACTGCTGCGATTACCGTTTGCTACGGTTTTACATCCTACATCGTATATAACCCATTCTTCACTAAGTTATCGTATGAGATTACCGCCCATCAAACCCGACGCCCCCTCCCGGTCTGCTCTGTTTTCTTCCGCCACATGAAAGCAGCAGGTGGCAGTGGCGCTCTTCTTTCAGACTCTGGCTGCAGGGACCTCGTGGCCCGAGAGGTGCATGTGAGGTTTCTTGCAGGGTTTAGGCAAGGTCTAGGCCTTGTTTAGGTATTCATCTACCCATGTATTTTCAATCCATCTGTCTAACTCCCTAGCAGCAGCAGCAGCAGATACCTTCGAAACGATGACAATTGTTGATTCATCGGGGCCTCATAGGACCTTTGCAGAAACACCGACGAACTTGTTGGATGCTTGGTTGCGGCCGCAAAAAAGGTTAGATGAAGCCAGCGTCAGGGAGGGATTCAGGGGGTTTGGGGTAAAAGCCTCGCGCTCTGCCCTGTCTGGACGAGAAACTCACAGATCCGAAATTCCGAGGGCCTGTTTCCTGAATCTTCGAACCCTCCCACCTCAACTCTACTGCCCTGCATACTGAAGCTCAACCTGTACTGCAGACCTAAACCCTAAACCCTAAACCTTAAACCCTAATCTGCGAGTTGCAAGGGTTGCTTCGAGGATTGCGCTTCGGGTTCTGCGGCCGGCCGGGCGAAGTCTCCGAAGATGAACCGCCGAAGCTCGGGCGAAGTCTATCCAAGCGAACCCCAAATCAATCCCTTCTGAGGGTTTACAGTAGGGTTTTTGCCTCCTACGGGTTTAGGGTTTAGGGCCCCTCTACAGTCAAACTGAGCTGAATTCACACAGGGGCTGAAGATCAGCCCTGAAACGCCACTTCGAGCCAAGTCTGCGCAGCTCATCTTGAACCCAAGCCGTAGACTCCAAAGCCCTGAAACTCCAAACCTTGATTCCAAGATCGGCTAAAAACCCCACACCGGGAACACTTACGCCGTCAACCCTCTAGTTAACTTGGCAGAACCTTTATAACTTCTTTAAGCCCAGTACCGTGGCCCACAAAAGCCCTAAACCCCCAACCCCTAAACCCCTCAGCCTCTAAACCCTAAAGCCCTAAACCCCCAAACCCCTAAACCTCTAAACCCTTTTGCAACTGAAAGCCCTAAATCCCTAAACTCCTTAACCTCTAAACCCCTAAATCCCTAAAGCCCGTGTAACAGTGTGACCCCTATTGCCCTCAGCTCTCGGCAAGCGGTTCTGTTTCTGGAGGCGGCTTTTCGACCAGGGACTCTCTTGCCTTGGGATGCGCTTGGGGCTTCCGAGAAGACCTTCGGCCCCCCTAGCAGGGTTTAGGGTTTACGCTCTCAGAACGCGGACAAGCCAGGCGAGGGTGTAGGTTTTAGGGTTTAGGGTTTAGGGGGCTACCGAGAATATCAGGATAATTTCCCACTTCGACACCCTAAGCATGAACCCTCAACACCCCCCCCCCCAACTACCCCCCTAAACCCAGCTTCCGAAAAGCCTGACGCTTTAGGTAAGGCTTCTTTTGGGCTTAGGGCTTAGGAATTTTATCGGCTCCCGTGGCCGTTTCTTATCCAAAAAGGGCTCCTCCCAACAAGCTCACAACTCCAAGACCAATATCACAAAAGGACCTAAGTACCTCAGTAACAAGCCATCTAAACACGGCAGGCCTGCTCTAAGTGCGGGGGAACCTGATGAACTCCCGGAAGCCAGACAAGCTGGACTCCGAACGCGCTGGATGCCAAACCGCCCTAGACCCAAAAACTACCCCAGACCCTTCTGCATGAGGAACCCCCAAACTCCCAAACAACAGCTGCCCAACACATCAAAGAATGGAATGACCGCCAAATAGAACAGCACCAAACAATATCCCAAGTCCCGAGAGTTCCCTGAACCCGAAAGCATCGAAACCCAAAGCCCCGGTGAGCCCCTCAACAAGCCTACATAAATCCTCATCTTTCTCTAGCTCCGGCAAAGATGTATACGCCCTAGACTAAAATCCCAATGCAAAGGTCTAACCCCGTTCCTTACAATCCCAACGCCGCCCCGCCAAGCCCCGCCCCTTTCAGAGAGATCCATGAACCCGGCCTGGCCAAAGGTTACAGCTCCGAAGATGGTAATCCTTCGGAGAGTTTCACAAAATCAAGGCGGGGAACTTAGTTGGCATGTATGGCTATGTGTATAATCCCCGGGCCCGGCTCTTCTCCACCCTCCCTCCCCCGGTCCCAGGCTGGCCAGGTGTCGACGTCATGATCCGTGTGATAGGACATGCTTGTGCAGGAGTACCACCCCCACTTACAGTATGTATCAACAACAAAAAAAAGTGTAACAAGAGCGTCAATACAACCAACAAGTGTAGCTCTGGCCAGACCTCAACTTACCGCAAAAGCACTTAGGCAAAGACCAGTCACAGAGACCGGCCAGGATACGATGGAACACAATCCAAAAGGGACGGATGGTTGAAAACGAAAGCACGGATAGAATAGAAGAAGACCTTCAGGGGCTTGTGGCGCCGAGGTCTAGAGCTTTAAGGGTCGACGGGTGGACAATGCCGGGCTCTTGGGGAGCAACACTTAGGGCTTTCAGCGCTGACGCTTGAGGCTTGGTAGAGCCTTTCGGGCTCGAAGGCCTTCACAGGATCCCTTAAGGCCTTAAGGCTGTTCGGACACAACACGATCAAGTGAGAAAAGCCATTGTCGAGCAAAGGCCTCGGGTCTCAGTGCGAGAGGTCGTGGCCAAGACTACTAAAGAAGAAGAGGCATACCAAAATGGCTAAAAGTGTTGGCATGGTGAGCAGGCTGGTCGCAGTGACTACGACGGCGATCATGCAGACACAAATTCGAACGCAGCTGCAGCTGGGGCTAGTGTTGTTGCTGATGTTGTTGACAGTGCTGCCAACATGAATATGATGATGCTGCTGATAATGAAGATCTTGATATGGTCCTAATGCTGGAGATGGCGTTGATGACGATGGCGATGGGATGATGATGAAGATGAAGATGATGATGAAGATGGTGGTGGTGGTGGTGGTGGTGGTGGTGGTGGTGGTGGTGGTGGTGGTGGTGGTGATCGTGATGATGACGATGCGGAAGACGACGATTTCGATGTTTATCGTGGTGATGATGACGGTCGTCCTGATGATGGTGGTGGTGTTTGCGGTGGTGGTGAAGTTGAAGATGATGAACAAGAATACCATGATGATTGTGATGATCGTGCTGATGATAACCACCACCACAATGACGACAGCTACGAGGAACTGATATTAAGTTTACGGCACTTGTGTTACCAAGACTCCAATGCCCATGTTTGCTCGCAATACTACAAGTACCGTCGTCCTGTACCGCCATTTCCTGCTACCACTTACCGTAATTTGTTGTTGTTGTTGGTAACGGCTGTGTAAC
>CAJNDV010024625.1:13016-48624 GCA_905221635.1 Symbiodinium sp. CCMP2456
CACCTGAGGCGGGTTTGGGGCTACAGAGGGTTTAGGGTTTAGGGGTTGAGGGCTTTAGGGTTTAGGGGTTTAGGGTTTAGGGTTTAGGGGTTTAGGGTTTAGGGGTTTAGGGTTTAGGGTTTAGGGTGTCGGGTTGTGGTTCAAGGTCTTCACAATTCGTGTGTGTTCATTTTTGGTTCACGAGCAAATCTAGTTCACGTGGTCGTCAGGCTTGCCTGCGCACGGCGTTTTACATCACTACTTCAGCTTGTTGAGAAAACAACCTCCTCTGCTCAAAGCCCTAGTAAGCCTCAACCAAAAAACCTGTACGCCAAAGCCTCAACCCCGAACTCTAAACCCCAAACCCTCAACCGTACCGAAAACCCCAAACACTTCTCCTGCTCCAGCAGGGGGATGGCTTCACGCATGAAGGCCATCTGACCCTCTGCAGGCAGGCGCTCGCGGGAAGCGGCCTGGGGCACGGTGCTCGTCGAGTTTTGGGTTCTTTGGTTAGGGGAGTTGGAGTTTATGGGGTAGGTTTGAAGGTTTAGAACGGTGTACGGCTTAGGCGTGTGGTTTTTGGGCTCAGGGTTTAAGGCTCCTGGCAAGGGTGACAGTGCTGATACTGGCCGCCATAACTCTAGCAGCAACAATTGCTCGAGGCTTGCTGCCCAGGATTGCAAGACACATTCTACATGGAAGCGATGCAAGATGCTGAGGGATAACTTTAGATTATTTCCCCGGTGTTGCCGTGCCGAGCCCGGCAAAGGCGCTGTGCCAGAACCGCACAAGAGCTATGCAAGAGACTTACGGTGTAGAGCTTAGGGTTTTTTGTTGAACGCACTTTTCCCGACTGCACTTGGACCCAGAATCCCATCTCAAAAAACCGGCTGTCGAACCTCACGTGCAAGCTGCAGGTACTCCATGCGGATGTTCTGTCAACCCCAACTCGCATTGCCTTCCGACTCCGGTTTAGGGACCCAGACATCTGGTGCTCTTGCGAATAATCCGGTGGTGAGCGGATCAGGGCCTGGGCGCCTACATAGGGTCCTATGTGCGCCTAGTTTGCACTGCAATCTAGAAAGTACAGATACACCCGGTCAGGCCCGACGTCATACGAAGCCATCAACCTATCGCCCTACCCAGTATAGAATCGCACGGACGTCTGCATGCCTTGTATGGAAAGACATCAGGACAGGTAGTACGGTCGACGGGCGGAGCACTGTTAAGCACAAGTAGCAACGACAATAATCATCATAACGATCACAACGATATGCATTACATGCTCAAAACAATAAATACTCACAACATCTCAGAACAACAACCATGGACATAGTCATGATTGTAAAAGCGTTTATAACAGAAGGATACCTGTTATACTCATAATACTGACAGCAAATAGCCATAGAATCTTACTAATCTTAATACGTATTATCATCATGGCAATGGCCGTCGCCACCGGCCTCACTGCATGCGAACTCCGTGAGCCAGAGTGGTTTCCCGAACACCTTGTACTGCTCGATGTGATCCTGAAAAGAACCAAGCAAGGCTGTAAAGCTTAGGGGTTTAAGCACTGAAGCTTAGTGATGAAATTAGGCTCTTCGGGGTCTATCAAGGCCCCATCATAACAATTATTTGGGTCTCATCATACCAAGAAGTGGGCCTCATCATAGCACTGAGTTGGATCTCATCATACCCTGACATGGGCCTCATCATAACACTTAAGTGGGTCTCACCCTAACACAAATTACAATAATAATTGGGGTCCTGGTACCATAACAATTGGGGCCCTAAGTGTTGTGGTAGCAGGCATTACACCTGACAACAGCATCAAGCGCAATGGTTAGGGTTTAGGGTTTAGGGTTTAGGGTAAAGAGAGCATGCCAATTACTGTCAGAGGCAGCCCCTAACTTGTACAGGGACTGTAATGGAATGTGATCCCTAAACCCTAAGCCCGAAAGGCTGTAGGGCCGCCGACCCCCGGCTTAAGTCGCCGATGGGGTGGGGGGCGACTGATAGGTTTGGGGTTTAGGGTTAGGGTTTAGGGTTTAGGGTTTAGGGTAGGGCTTCGTGCTTGAAGCTCAGGGGGGTCCGGAGGCTTGGGATTGAGGAGATTTCCTCTCGGCTCAGGGTTTTAGGGTTTAGGTTTTAAGGCTTTGGGGCTTAGGGGCTGTAGGGGTTTAGGGTTTAGGTTTTAAGGCTTTGGGGCTTTGGGGCTTTGGGGCTTTAGGGGTTTAGGGTTTAGGTTTTAAGGCTTTGGGGTTTAGGGGCTTCAGGGGTTTAGGGTTCATGCTTAAGGGGTTCAGGTTTATTCCTCCAGGTCTGCCACTCCGAGGAAGTGCGAGGGATTGACCAGACTCTCTGCGGGAAGGCTCGTCAGGGTTACTTCATGTGCTGAGTCAGAGCCGCAACGATCGACCTCAAACCCACGAACCTTGAACTTCTAGGAGCCTCGAATCAAGCTTAAACCCAACACCCGACATCCACACGGGGGGGGCAGTCCTTGAGGTATTTCCCGTGGCAGGTGTAGGTGTGGAAGGCGACAGCATCAACCTTGCAGCCTTGACAGGCCTCGAAGAAATCACGCAGCCAGGCGATGGGGTCGTATTCTGCAAAGTTCACGGCCGGGGACACCTGGGCGTCATCAGTATCAGTACAGTGATATAGTAGCAGTAAATATCGGAAGCACATCACCGGAGTTCATGTCAGCACAAGCCCCAAGCCCGCCGCAAGCTTTTTGGGCTCGAACAGCTAAGTCTCATGCGACGTCAAAACGCTGCTGCCGATTTTTACATACTTGGCATGTTCGGATCCGTGTTGCGTCAATCTCTGTAAGGATGTAAGGATGAGAGATGTCGATTTAGTCCAGAATGCATCGACACTCCACTAGAGCCTCTTTCTCAATATCCAGCATAGGAAACCTGTCATTGTCGACGAGGCTGTGGCTTGGATTAGCCTTGATGGCCTCAACATGCGCAGCTGACACTGCGTACGGGTTGCCACTGTACGTGATGAAATTCTCACTTGACTTGCCGACAGGAACCGTAAGCAAAAGATGATGCCTGATCAGATCTGCCACGCATGCTGTTGGTCTGTAGATCGGAGGCCACTTCAACTGGTGATGACACTTGCCGTCAAAAGAAGTCCCAAAGAAGAAACTGTAGGCACCTACGAAGGGACCTTTGCAAAGAAGAGAACTGGCAAGCTTCGACAAGTCAGGCCTGGAAGAATGCTCCACAGTCGGAGCCGCAACCGTGAAATCGCTCTTTGAGATGGTCTGGGAAACCTCATGCGCATACTTTGTCAAAACAGTGTCAACGATGTGCAGCTCTGCGCACGGAGGTTGATCGATTCCGGATTGTTCTGCTTTCTGCCTCCTTGCGTCCCAGGGAAGCAGTGCGAGGCTGTCCTCCAAAAGATCGAAGCGGCTTCCGTCAACGTAATAGAGGTTCGGAAGCGCCGACATCTCACCACACTTCGCCATGATGTCGTACATGACAGAATCACTGTCATCAAAGAAGTGGGTGGCTCGCATAGTTTTCAGAAACTCTGCTTTGTCCGCGAGGCTGGAAAACATGTTCAGAAAGGCATTCTTGAGCTGGGGAGCATGTTGGCCCATGAACAACTGCGCAATCCGGTAGTCATTCGCAGTAAGCAGGTAACATGCAACCCCATGGTTCAAACTAAGATCTGCAATGAAGTCAATCATCCGCTGATTCGGTTCCAGTTTCCAATACTCAGCATAGTGCACCGCTTGGTTCTCGATGAACCCGTTTTCACTTCTAACACCTTGTGTCGAGGTATGCAAGACGCCATCAAAGTCGAAGAACACCCGGTCCAGAGAGGGATTGAACTCAATCCCCTGCACGGTGACAAGTGTCGACACTTCCTGCATGTTGGGCACCGAAAAGTGGAGGACGGGATGGCACCCAACGAACACGAGACCTACTATTGCAACACGTCGCTGGCATGCACGACACCGGCGACGCGAGCTACCTGGCACGAGACGCTGCATTGAACCTTCAGCGAAGCACGCACATTCAACGGTCTGCTACTAGCGGTCTTCTCTCCCTGATGGGTAACCTACAGTTAGGAAGCTGGACATGTCTGCGCACATTGCATCAGCAGCTTTTTCATGCATTGCGCTCATTGTGCACGGCAGGGGTGCTAACATCCCTGGCTGAATTCAGCAACTGCTACGCTCCACAACTTGGACGGAACTTCGTAGCACTCAGAAAGCCCAAGCCGCATACCTACCCTTTCCCCGCCTGCCTCTTTAAAGCTCGAAGGAGCTGACGCAAGCCTCAAAACCAAAGAACTTCGAGTGCATGCGCTTAGCGGCATCGGGCTTCCTGGACCGTAAATCAAACCACTCACCTTGTATATCAGGGACAGCAACCCCCCTAATTTTGCCAGCAATATGTCCGAGCAGTTTGAACTCAAAGTCCTGCGCGGGCGACTGAACCGTGAGCAAACCTCCGCTGAGACATTCCATCACCGATTGCATCATGGACACCGTTTCGTGTGCAAGGCCTGGTTCCCGTCTCTTCTGGCTTGCGAACAACCGTATGCGGGATGCCACGAACAAGTTGTTCATACTTATTTCCGGCAGGCCAGCTTTCATGTGTAGCTGACCCGCTGACACCATTAACTGCCATGCATCGTTTAATGTACTGCACGCATGCACAGCATTCGGTTCATAGAGGACGCAGCAATACAATTGCAATCCAACTGCTGCAAGTGCGCCTGCGACCACATAGTCATCGAGGTCAACGCACTGCAAGGTTTGAAGGAGCACCCGCACATACCCGGACGCTTCCATAAGAGCTTTCTGTCTGTCCAACAGCTCCGGATACTTTCCAGCATAGACATGCCCAAAAGCAGGAATGATAAAGGTGCAGGCAAGTACAAGAAGAACAGGATCCGCAGACCGAGACTCTGCTACTACTTCTTTCAGCCACTTCATCTGGGCATTCCAATCATTCCTCTCCTTCAGCTCGTAAGCCTTCTGAAGAAACTCTCTAACTTGCGGCTTAATGTCCAAGTTTCCACTCTGGCACTGCCAAAAATCCGACACCGGCCCTTTGATAGCTGATATTAGTTTGTTTGGAAGGACATCATGACAGACTGCCTTCGGGATGGGCAAAGTCAAGGCCGCTCCAGGTAGGCCCGGATTGGCATTGGGGTGTGCAAAGAACAATCGATACTTCAAGCGCTCGTCCTGAAATCGCGGCACCATTTCTGGCACACCATCCCACCTCTTAACGTCCATCTCACAGCCTTGGGCAACTATCTCCAGGATTCTGTAAACAGGTAGGCTTTCGAAATGTGCTCGCCACATGGCACTAGTCAAGCGGATTGCCAGCTTGCTGTGGTGCATCGTCGGCATGTCATGGCGTCGAGCAAAATCTTCGGTCTCAAGAGTTGAACCGGATGGCCCACAGCCATACAGGATGATATCACACATTGATTTCGGAACCCCCCGACTGGAAGGAATCGAAATCAGTGGACTGTCTGTCAAGGAGTCGCCTGGGTGTCGGCAGCAAGCAAGCACGAGAATCAAGATGCCATTGGAAACCTTGTTGCGAAAGGACTGCCGTATCCACTCCACAGGGACCAGTTTCTTTGCTGATTGTTTTTCAGCATCACATGGAACTAAGAGGGTACCTCTGCCAGTTTGAATGCCATGTCCAGCGAAAAACACAAAAACACACCTGTTCGAGTCAGGTGTGGAAAGGACTGTCTCAAACACGTCCTTGATATGCTCATACGCTGCATCAGAGAGCTTCCGTGGTGGAGCGGCTAGTGAACAACAGCGATGGAGAGCCTCTTCAACCGCATCAACATCATTGCGGCAACCCTTCCTCACGTCTGCACCACGCATACTTGCAAAACATATGGGTGTTGTACAACACACGACAAAAAGTTACTCAAACATGGGCTAGCTGCAGCACATCGTAATGCGCGTAGTTGTTGTTGCCGATTAGGATGCACCGCCAGGGCCCTGCAACGACATCCGGACCACTGACAGAGTCGTCAACATCTTCACCAAGCGCAGGTGCACATGCGACGGTGCTTCGTGCGGTACCACAACCACACCCCATGCTGGAAACTGGCCGACTGGCTCAACTTGCTCAAACTCAAGGGCTGCTTCACTCGTTGACCTTATTCATAGGAACCACGACGGTAGTAGCAATGTTCACACATACACTTGCACCCGCCACAACCTTGAGCCAATCGAGGCCTTCAGAACTCACGAACTCGGGATGGCTCGGAATCTCGCGCCTCAAGCTTGGTTCACTGCTAGTTTCTGCGAAATGCTGCGTTATGGCAGCACAATGAAAACAACATGGACCTTCATCAAATTTCGAAACAACGGACACACTGGATGATACTGGACCGCGTGCAAGCTGTCAGGACATTGGGATAGTGTCAAAGACTAGGGGCTACCCACACTCCACGCCGGCAACCTACTCCCATCAATTCGATAAGCCCAGCCCCAGTGCAGGACGGTAAAAAGGTACTGTACTAGTACGAAGGCAAGAAGTACAAGTAATCAGTAGAACAGCAAGAGGTAGCAAGAAATGTTCTCAGAAATGCTGCAGGAGGTTGGGCGGAGCGGGTGGTTGAGGGGGGGCAGTACCGGCAATTCATGTACTGCTCCAAGTTCCCAATGCATACGGTGACACTTCTGACTTTGTGCTCAAGCTTCAATTCTTACGTCACACTTAGGTAAGCCAGTTGTCCTGGGCGCTTCGTCCTTATCTGCTGCTGAACACTTCGCTCCTGTTGCAAGCAGCAAAGCTGTCACATTCAGAACTGCCTGCCTGGCTACGATAGATAGTGACGATCACTACAACGACGACAGTGACCGTGACACAACGAGGAGGAGGAGAAGGAAGGTGGTGAATGCTAAACCAAACCGTGAACCCTGAACCCCTTAACCCCTAAACTCTAACCCTGAGGCCCACGCCAAGTAGTCGATGCTGGCGTTCCTGGCGAGCTCCTCCAAAGAAGGCCAGAGTTCCGCGGCTTTCGCGGGCGAGAGATTTGCCTGGAGCGCAAAGTATGCAATAGGATCGGTTCGGGTTTTGCAAATCATCAAGACTGAAATACTAGATTTTAACCTTAGGATTTAGGACGTCGGATTTCATTTCGAGCTTGGGAGCGTGAGATGGGAGGACTTAGAATTAAGGGCTTGAGGCTTCAGGGAGTGTTAGGCCTATCTTGCTGCGCCACGGAAACCCAAAACTCTCAACCCTAAACCCCCAAAAACCCATCAGCAACCGACGGGGCCTGCTCGGGGAAGTTGGGCTCGTTGAAGCCCAGGAGCGCGAGCTTCTGCTTCGGGAGGCCTCTGGGGCTGCTAGGGACTCCTATAAGGTTTAGGGTTTAGGGTTTAGGGTTTAGGGGCCGTAGATTAGGGTGAAGGGATTGGGCAAGGTTTAGGGTTCAAGATTAAGGTTTCCGGATTAGGGTGACCCTGTGACCCTTGAAAGCTTCAACGTCCGCGAACTGACCCTAGGCACTGAAAGTTTCAGAGACCTCCGCCTTCTTTCAGGGCTCGATCAAGGTGGTCTGGCCCATCCCCCCACACCATCGGCACGAAGTTCAAGCCGTGGCGCTCCCACTCCTTTCATCACGGTCTTCAAGGTTCTGATGCTGGATGGTCGCGACGGCTATGGTGATGGCGATACCAGTGTTGCCAGGGTACTGGGCTATGCGAGTGATGTTGGTGGAGCTGGAGACACGAGCGGTGATGCTGATGGTGTTGGCAAGGATGATGATGAAACCCTTAAACGTCTAAAAACCCCGTAAAGACTATGATCCCAAGAGAACCCCGCAAGGAATTCCAAAAACACACCAAAGACCATACACGACCAAAAAAAACTAACACATTTTTGCCGTAGTTCCTCGAGCGCCGGCCCACTGTCCCAGCTCGGGATTTGGTGATACCAGACGTAGCCTCAGGGCTTTCCAAAAGTGTTGTTATGGGAGCTCTGCTCATGGGTTGTTTTTTTGCGGTCGTTGTGACAGCGTGTTACGAGCTTTTCTGGGGTGGTTTAGGGTTTGTAGGGTATGTAGGCTTTAGTGTCTGGTTCGCTGAAGGGTCTTATAAGGTCTGTTAAAGTGTTACTCATAACACCTTTTTATGGGGTTTTAAGTCTGGTCTGTTTGTTTAAGGGCCACATTATCGGGCTAGGTCCATCCCACTCGTACCGCGCAGCATGTGTGGGCAACGCGCTTAGATCTGGTGATGTGCGGCTTATTGCTCATTGGGCGGGTTTATAAGGCTTGGGGCCTAGGGTTTAGGGTTTAGGGTTTAGGCCTGGGGCCACGTGCATTCAGACTGCGTGTGAGTTCGGGTTTGGGGCTTCGGGCTTCTGGGGCCTAGGCCTGTAGACTCCAGACGACTCCATACCGGGAACTCCTACGTGGTCTATACTGGCTTACAGGATCCGGCATTAGGCCCTAAACCCTAAACCTAAACCCCAAACCCCCTGTTTTGCAGGCTTCGGCTCGGAGTCGTTTTGGGGGCTCATCTAGGGCTTGGGGCTTGGGGTCTGCCAGGTCTGCGGCTTTGGGGAACGGAGCCGATCGCAAGTACGTGGGATTTTCAGGGCTTTTGCGTAGAAACATGATATAGTAAAAGCAAAATAGAAATAACGTCTTGCAATGCCTAATATATCCTGATATAGTATATAAGCCTGACTGAATGATTAGTGGCTTCCTAGCTTCAGACTACTGGATGGAGGCCGTCCTTCGGAAAGATCAGGCTGGAGGAGACCGGACGCGCAACGCATCGCACTCAAGGTTCGAGGTTTGGGGCTTTAGGGCTTTGGGGCTTTAGGGCTTTAGGGTTTTAGGGTTGAGGGGTTTAGGGTTCAGGGGTTTAGGGTTTAGGGTTTTAGGGTTGAGGGTTTAGGGTTTATGGTTTCTAGCGGCTCGATGCTAGGATTTGAGGTCTTTAGGATTTGGGATTTTGGGTTTGCAACTCAGTTTCTGGTACAAGTCTGGCATGGGGATAGGAATATCGAAAACCCAAGTTTAGAGCTTTATCCCAAAACCCTGTGCGAAAAGTGATACGGAGATATAAACAATTCGGACTGTTGCTACCTTCAGCGCTTCGGGCCCAAGTAGGTGCCCCAAAGAGCACTCAAACACTAGCTTCTTCAAGGTAGTATCCCTAAAAGGTAGGGTTTTTGGTAGAGGTTTAGTATGACCAGTATGACTTTTATGACTATTGAGATTGGCAGGACTACTGTACGACTATCACCGTTGTGTTACGCCTGCCATCTTTTTCGTGGGCCCCCGCTTCCTTAAAGCAAGATCCCTAGAAGGACAGGCTTTTGTAGGGGCTCATTGTAGACCCCTGAACCCTAAACCCTGAACCCTAAACCCCTAAACCCTAAACCCCTAAATGCCCTCAACCCTGAACCCTGAACCCGAAACCCGAAACCCTAAACCCCTGAACCCTAAACCCTGAACCCGAAACCCCTAACCCCTAAACCCTCCAACCCTAAACCCTGAACCCGAAACCCTAAACCCTGAACCCTCAACCCTAAACCCGAAACCGTGGGTTTAGGGTTTCCAGCACCAAGAGGCCCCAGTGCATCTTCTGAGCTAAGGTCGCGAGCGCCGCGGAGCTGAGCCGGAAGTTCTGCGTGGCGATGCCGCGCTTCCTGGGCTTCTTCAGGGGTTTCCTGAAGGCTTCCTAGCTTCAGGGTTTTCTTATGGGTTCAGGGTTTAGGGGTTTAGGGTTCAGGGCGGGCTTCGGGCTGTTGTGGGTTAGGGTTTGAGGATAGAGCTTCGGACTTTTATGTTTATAGGGCTTTGACGCTTAGGGGTTTAGGGATTAGGGATTAGGGGTTTGGAGGGCTTAGGGATTTAGGGTTTAGGGCTTCAAGGGCTCAGGGCTTAGGGGTTGGGGTTTAGGGCTCAGAACTGAGAGGGCCATAGGGTGAAGGGTTTAGGGTTGAGGTTCTCATGTATAGCTTTGGGCTGCGGAGCTTAAGGTTTTACGTTTGAGGGTTTAGAGACCCTAAACCCTAAACTCTAAACCCTAAACCCTAAACCCTTCCCCCATGCCCCAAACCCCTCTTTCTAAACATGCTCGAGGGAGGGGAAAGACGAACCCTATGAGCCCTAACAGGGCAAGTCCTGAGGCCGACCGGAGCCAGCCTGTGGGTTAAGGGTTTAGGGATTTAGGGATTTAGGGGTTTAGGGTTTAGGGTTTAGGGTTTAGGGTTAAGGGTTAAGGGTTTAGGGTTTAGGGTTTAGGGTTTCTTCACTGGTGGACAGAAGAAATTTAGTGGCCTGTGGCGCCCAGGGTGAAGCTGGGCGGAACTGTAACCTCTCGAAGGATGGTGACGATGTCGCTGTTCTAGGATCCATAGAAGCAGCGGTTTAGGGTTTAGGGTTTAGGGTTTAGGGTCTAGCCAGAAATTCTGCCACTCCAAAATCAATCCTGAACATCCAAGCGCCACTAACCCGAACCGTCCCTGAACCCTTAAACTCCAGAACCTGAACCGCCCTGTACTCAACCCGAGCCTGTCTAGAAAACCCTTATAGAACCCCTTATAGATCCGCTCATAGATCCGCTTCTAGGTCCCCTTCTAGCTCCCCTGATGGAACCCTGGAAACAACCGCCCCCCCGCCCCCGTAACGCCCCAGCTTCCGGGAGATGCGCAGGTCGCCGGGCTCCTTGTACTTGGGCCAAGGCCAACCTCAGAAGCTCTTCTGCTTAGGGTTTAGGGTTTAGGGTTTAGGGTTTAGCGGGTTTTAAGGACGTGCGTTGTTTCCTTTGATTTTTTCTGTGGGGCCCTTTAGTTCTTTGGGGGAAAGAAAGGCTAAAGGGCTTAAGGGCTTTAGGGTGTTACGGTTTCTGGGTCTAAGTCTGGGGCTTTTAGGTTTTACGGGGGGGCTCAAGGTGTCGCATGGGTTGCAACAGGCTCTAGAGGGATTCTCGGGGCTTGGGGCTTAGGGAGAGTTTCTGGGATGGGTTTAGGCGGACTGAGGATAAAGGCGGCTAAGGATCATGCAGGGGCCTTAAGAAGTAGAATTAGGTTTCTCGGCTCCTGTATGGCATATTCATAATAAGGAACCCCTAAGGACTGACATCGGCAGCGATTTAGGCATTTATCGTGCAGGGTTCATTAAAGGATCCAGGGTCCTAAACCCTAAACCTTCAATCCACGGTGAGGTTTGAGCTTGCAGCTATAGCGGGTTGTCCAGCTTCGGGGATCCGACCGGCCTAGATTACCCCTACGCCTTGCCTAAACCCTAAACCCTAAACCCTAAACCCCAAACCGTGAAATCCCCAAGGGTGGAGCCTAAGCCCCCAGACCGCCCTTCAAACCCTCAACAGTACACCTGGACGCGACTTCTGAAGAAATCATCCCAAATCCAAAAGGCAACAGTCGCCCGGAGCTTGGACCTAGAACCGGAAAAAAAATGGCAACGCTAAACCCTAAACCCTAAATCCCTAAAAGTAACCGAATAGCCCATGGAAACGTGGACCAAAGTCCCTGCAAAGGGCTAACTTCCACCCTCCACAGGCCGGGCAGCAAGGTTCGCAGGTAAGGTACTCCAGGCCCACCTGCTTTTTTAGTTTAGGGTTTAGGGTTTAGGGAGTTTAGGGTTTAGGGTATTTCTGTTGATGGTACATTCTCAGATTATATTGTGGTACATTTTCATGGTATATTTTGGTATATCATATGGTATACTATTATGGTATACTGTTACGGTATATTATTATGGCACATTATTGTGGTATATGATTATCGTATCGTATTAGGGTACATCATGCGGGTGCATTATGGTATATTATGATATTATGTTGCTGTTGCTGTTGGTCTTCGTGTGCTGTCTCGTGTTCTTTTCTCGGTGCTAGGGTTGAAAAACTTCTGAGCGTCGGCAATGTGGGCTTTGGGGTTTATAGCTTCGGACTCTCGAATTGGTCTAGGGGCTAGCGGTTTAGGGTTTAGGAAATAACGACTTTAAGGTTTCGGCTTGCCGTTTCGGCGTCGGGTTTGGGTTGAAGGCTGCGGGTCCTTGTAAGTGGCTGCCCGCAACATGCCTGCTCAGTCGTGCGTCATGGTGTGGTGATGCTTGTGTTCTTCTTTACTGCGGCGGTCTATTCTGGGAACACCTGAAGCCCCTAAACCCTAAACCCAAAGCCCTGAACACCTGCAGCCTGACATCCCATGCAGCTGGGCCCTGAAGGCGTCAAACTCCAAAAATGGAGACCACAGCAAACCAGACCCAGGGATTTTGTTTCGTAGGCTTTAGGGTTTCGGGTTGACGGTTTAGGGTTTAAGGCAGATTCCCTGAATCACACCAAAGCCGCTTCATGATGATCCCAGATCACAGACCGCGAGAGAAACCAGCCAAGCCTACGAAGCCTCGCAGACGCAGCCTGTCTAAACCCTCCACAACATCGATGCATGAGACAGACATGAGACATGTTCAGGGAAATCTACCCTAAACCCTGAACCCTAAACCCTAAACTCCTAAACCCTAAACCCTGAACCCTAAACCCCTAAACCCTATACGCACCTATACTATTTCAAGCGAAACAGCTCGATAGATCCTCGGAAATCTCCCGCCTTGGCCCGAGCCTCGATCTCGCTCATCCCAGAGGCACGGTACCAGTCCTCGGCCATTTTTTGGGTTTCGGGTTTAGGGTTTAGGGTTTTGGGTTCAGCAGCTCCGGATCGAGCAGTTTTAAAGTAGAGTTGTATTCACGGTTTCGGTATAACACCCACCCACCCTAAGAATCCCATAACAAAGCCAAAGCCACAGCCTGGAACTCTAAATCCTAAAGCCAATGTTGTTGTTGCTTGTAGTCGTTTGTTGTTCTTGGGGGCAAAATGACTAATGCCAACGAAACTGCTTAAGGACCGATGGCAAAATGACTGAGGGCAACATGACGAATGCCGACGAATCTGCTTAAGAACATAGAAAATTCTGCCTCGAATTTTGGAGGCCCCCGCCTAACCTCAGTTTGGTTTAGGCCTAAACCTGGTTTAGGCCTAAAACTGGTTTGGGCCTAAACCTGGTTAGAAACGACCTTAACCTTAATTGAGTTTAAATATCTTTCAGTAAGAGACGGTTTAGGGTTTAGGGTTTAGGGTGGGTTTAGGGTTTAGGGTTTAGGATGGCACGTCTTCGGGTTAGGGTTTAGGGTCTAGGGTCAATTTGTGTAGTTCTCGAAACTCGGGCCCGTTTTTGGGGCCCCGAAACAGGACCCTAGCTTGGAGAACTACCCATGTGGGGCCTGGGGATTCGCTGTTTGGGTTTTAGGGCCCAGGGGGTCGGTTTTTCAGGTCCCCCTGCCGCAGGGTGATGGGAGGTTTAGGGTTTAGGGTAGACGGTTTAGGGTTTAGAGTTAAGGGTTTAGGGTTTAGGGTAGCCGGTTTAGGGTCTAGGGTTTAGGGTTTAGGTTTCCATGAGCCTCGAATGAGGGTTTGGGGTTTTAGGGTCTACGAAGTTTAGGGTTTAGGGTATAGGGTATAAGGTTTAGGGTATGGGGTTTAAGGGTTAGGGTTTAGGGTATAGGGTTTAGGGTATGGGGTTGAGGGTTTAGGGTTTGGGGTATAGGGTTTAGGGTATGGGGTTTAGGGTTTAGGGTTTAGGGTATAGGGCTTAGGGTTTGGAGTTTGGGGATGTAGGGCTCAGGGTTCAGGAGTGTGTGCCTGGTGCTCAGGATAAACTGGGGTGCCTCTGAAATGCAGGCAAGACCAGCCTAGACGGATGATAGCACTAGAAAAGGGGTTAAGGTTGCTGGCTTTCTTCGCGCCGTGAGCAAGGTTGTGCTCAACAAACAGCGCCAGGCACTCTTGCTACGACACATCTAGGTCCGAGTCGTATAGAACGACACTTAAAGTTCACTCACCCCCCATAGCATCAATGCTACAAAATGCTACCATGCCAGGCCGAGACTCCAGTCGCCCGCCGCAGGTTGAGCTGGACCAGGGGTCGTTAGCCTCGACCGCGGACACATCTTCGCAGGTCGGGCCGGCGGTGGAGCCCGCTGTGGTCGTGGAGGCAGGTGTGGTGGTCCTGGTGGTCGTAGTGCTGCTAGTGGTCGTGGTGGTCGTCGTGGTGGTGGTCGTCGTGGTGGTGGTCGTTGTAGTCGTGGTGGTGGTCGTTGTAGTCGTTGTAGTCGTTGTGGTGGTTGTGGTGCAAGGCATGTCGGTGCAGGAACTCGTGTTCGCCTCTGTGAGAAAGGCCTGGAAGTCTTCGAAGCTGGAGGAGGCTGTGAGGCCAGGATACCAATCCTCGGACGCATGTATTATAATCTCTCAGATAATCATCGTCAGAACTTCTGGCATGGCACCTACATAGCACTACTAGTTTGTCTACGGGAAATTTTCGAGTACACGGCCCTTTGCAGGGGTTCTTGTTGACCTTTTGGACCCGGGGACTTCGGAGGCGCCAGGAACCGGTCCCTTGACGAAACGATCCCCGGTACCATCCCGGCACTCTCGGAATATCTCTTGATCATAGGAAATAGCCCCGGAACCAGCTCCTTTTTTTGACACGAAAGTGATTCTGTTGGAGTTCGGTTGGGTTGCTGCCCCTGTCGGCTGACATGTGCTTGCAAGGCTGGCCACCCCTATCGCGCCCCGGTGATTAAGAATGATTAAGGGCTTTCACAAGAGAGCCCGGACTGAGACGCCAAGATGCCGGTCTCCAAAAGATGCCCTCAGACTTCGCCCAAGTAACGTCGGAGTAGCAGGGCTCTCCGGGCAGGGCCGTGCGGCAGATTCCGCAAGGCAGGGTGTCGCAGTGGCGATTCGAGGGCTCGCGGATCACTCGGTGGCACTGGTAGTTATCCAGTATGGAGAAGGCATCGATGGTGCGGTTCCAGAGCTCACACCGACCTTTCACGTGGAACTCGACTCCAGTGCATAGATCCGCTGCCAAGCACTTTGCCTGGCAGTCGCTGAGTGAAGCTGCTCGGGTGACTTCGAAGTAGGAGAGCTTGTTGTCTCCCCTACTCGCACCGCGACACACACGGCCCACGGCCCCGTCTACGGGGGCAAAGCCCCAAAAGCTGTTGGAAGGGTGAATGAGGCGGTGGCACTGGAAGTTGCGCAGGGACCGAGTGGCTCGCACTTCTCTTAGCCAGAGCTCACAACGATTACCGGAGAACTCCACCGCCTTGCACCCCGAAGAGCTCTGACACCTCTGCTGGCAGGCCTCCAGGTCGGTGGCCGTGACAACGCGGTAGTTCGCCGGGTTGTTGTCGGACGCAGAGAGGCCACGGCAGACCCGATCTTGGCCTCCATCCGCCGGCTCCCAGGAAACTTCCCCCATGAGCCCTTCTTCGAAGAAGGAGGCCTGGATCTCCTCGAAGGAGGCCCCCGAGGCCCTCTGCGCAGAGAGGACCGCCTCGTAGCAGGCCTCCCCGGGCTCCGCGGTTTGGCAGGCCTGGAAGAGCCGGGCCCGCCTGGTGTGGGCCTTGCGCAGCTGGACCAACATGAGATCACCGGTGCAGGCTTCTTTGGCGCACAAAAGCCGAGCCAACAACACCAAGGTCACAGTCCTCATGCATGCAAACGAATTACGAGCTTCCCGACAATCTCGCGAGCCCGTGACAAAAGGTACAACAAGTCTTCTTGCAAGCTTGAGCCGTTTTCCGGAGCAGTTGACATCACCTGGCTGTATACACCTTCAACGCGCACAACACGTGTCCTACAGTTGTCCTGCCCCACTCACCACTGCAATATCGACGATATCGATCATTCCCTATACAGAAACACGACTACCAGCATGCCCAAGCAACATAGAAAAGCTCACAGGCTGCCCACATCCTCTCCCATGCCTATCTCCAGAGCATCTCCCAGCAATAGATCTTCGTCTACATATGGAGGGGTTGCCGAAAATAGGGGACCCTAATATAGTACCCTAAATGGTAGGATCCTTATTAAAAGGACCCCAAAATAAGGTACCCCTTCTTATTTTCGGGAACTCCCAAGATCTTACCCCAAGAAGCTCCCGCAACTCGGGGGGACCGACATAGGATGTAGCGTGCCGAGCACCAGGGTTTAGGGTTTAGGGTTTAGGGTTTAGGGTTTAGGGTTTAGGGCTTAGGGTTTAGGGTTTAGGGTTTAGGGTTTAGGGTTTAGGGTTTAGGGTTTAGGGTTTACCTCTTGCGACGTGGCCGTATTGGGAAAGCAGCTAAAGACGCAGAGGAACTCATCTTGCAGGGCTCATTGGACTCGAACTTGCCTGTGTCGAGCTATACAACGGCAGAGGGACTTGGCAAGCTGAAACTTGAAACGTTGAGCCGAATTACGAAAGATGCGGCTTTAGAGCGAGAATCGTACTCGGCACCCGAAGGTACATGGACAGCAGTGCCTCTCCCTCCAGGGCATCTTTCCCTTCATGCTTTCAAAACTCAATCTCTGTGGTCTGCTGTGGCCGTCAGCTTGGGATCATCGAGGTTCCAGTAGACGAACAGGAGTGATGACAAGACTGCCAGGTGGCTGATGTCTGTGACACTGTAGAACAACTGACAACTGTAGGAACTGACGATGCCCATGTTCCCGAGCAAGAAGATCACCGTGTACGCCACAAACATGACCTCCTTGACGCAGACGCTGGCACCTTTGAGAGTGGGCTGCGACGTGGTCCTCATGTGCTCAGTGAGGTAGACTACCTCATCTGCAACTACCGCCGCATAGGCCGCGCAGCCCAGCAGGGTCAAGAACCATCCCATCCATGGGTCATAAAGGACGGATCCGAGGCCGCAGGCCCAACAGTATGCTGCAGAGGCCGCAAGCTGCGGCAAGATCCGAAGAAGGACCTCGAGCATCGGATGGCTGTCCATGAGTGGGTAGAGGTTCATGAACAGAACTGTTGGGATAGCGTAGGTCCAACCTATCCAGCGAGTCACGTAGATAGGCCGGTAGTCGGGGCTCCGTTGATTCTGAAATGCCAAACCATGTCCGCGTGAAAGCATCGTGTAGTAGCAAATCTTGACAGCAAATAACAGCATGGGTGCTCTTGAAATTGCAAGTGCTCTCTGCCTGGGTAACAAGAATTACAACTGTTTACTACCACAATTAAGGTCCTTATAACCTTACATACTAAGTCCCGAACCCAAGAACTCCCCTAAAACCCTAAACCCTAAACCCTAAACCCTAAACCCTAAACCCTAAACCCTAAACCCTAACTCTATAGAAGGCCTGGGTTTGGAGGAGCACATCTCGGCAACTTGGAAGCCGAAGACCAAGGTGATGAGGGCCATTGGAATGATCAAAGCGTTTCGGGTCATGCTGAAGACCTTGGCTGCTGGGGTTTAGGGTTTAGGGTTTAGGGTTTAGGGTTTAGGGTTTAGGGGGTTTGCGGCTTGGGGGTTTTAGTCTTTCAGTTCCCAAAGAAGGTGAACCTCTTCGGGTTTTATGCAAACCCCCACAAAGCGAAAAGCTACCTACTGAGCTACTAAGACACCTGAATCTCATCTTCAAGGCTCCCCCTGTACACCGGCCCCGCTTGGCAGGAAGAGTGGGCGGCGAGGCAGGAGACGACTTGAAGGCCCGTCAGGATCACCTTTGGGGGGTTTGGGGCTTAGAGGAGGGCTCCTTTAAGGAGAGGACTCTAGATCCCTATGGCACCCTGAAAGGGAACCCTGCTATGGGAACTCGTTAGCACTTTATGTCGTGTGGGCGCCTTCCTCGTCGACACCCCGGAGTAAGGGTACGACGAAAACAACATCATAGCACTTTATGTCACTTAAGTTAGAATCGCACATACTGGGGTCCTCTTACCATGGTACCTTAAGGGTCTCACCATGGTAAGGAAAGTATATGGCATGCATTCTGTGCATATATATATATATATACATGCATACGTATGTACATACACATCTGCATAGACATGCAGGCATATACATATACATATACAAACAGGCACACATTTACGTACGTACATACATACATACATGCATACATACATACATACCTACATACATACATACATACATACATACATACATACATACATACCTACATAGAGAGAGATACATACCTACATAGAGAGACAGAGAGAGAGAGAGAGAGAGATCCCTGTTCCGGGAACTTGGTACAGGAGTTGCCTCTTAAAAGAGCCCGGGCACGCACGACTTCGCCGTCCAAGGCCAGCGGCTCCATGTCCGGGACATCATCTCCCCCGGAGGGGGAATCCCGGCGTGTGCACTCGCCATCGTATGCCTAGGCCCCTGCTAGAAAAAGCTTGAAAAAGAGCTTCAAGAGAGGCCTTCAAGGGCGAAAGAAGGAGACCAAACATGAGGAGCCAAGCAGGGAGAAGAGCGCCGCTGAATCCACAACAATCCTAAGCACCTCTTCGTCATCATGATCAACATGAGCATCACAGCTTAGGGTTTGGGGTTTAGGGTTTAGGGTTTAGGGTTTAGGGTTTAGGGTTTAGGGTGTTTCTTCAAATCACTTCCAGGCTTACCATCATCACCAGCATCATGAGTGATGTCAACACAAGGTACTGCAGCTCACCATCTCTTCTTCGCCATCGACATCATGACTGATACCAAGGCAACTAGCAAGCGTGCTTTTGCAATGACAAGGATAACTACAACAGCCATGGTGACAAAGACAGCAGCCGCAAGGACAAGAACACGGAATCGATACTCAAGTAGAACCTAGAGCAACGATTTGGAGCTCTACTTTTATCTTTTATCTCACACTAGAAATGCGATCAACTGGCAGCCGTGAGTGTATCATGAAACACTCGTAAAAGTGACGGGAACGGTGATAGCAGGTAGAATGTGCCAACAGCTACCAACCAAAAACGTTAGCCCGCTGCTGAATTGACAAGACCAGACCTTGGAAGGAAGCCGTTTTAGGCATGGCTTGCACAGGTCGCCACAGCGAAACTGACTCGGAAATGCCGCAAGAGAACCGACGGGGGGACTGGCCCATCAAGCTTCGCAATCAGGCTCACTGCTAGGGCCCCCAAAAAGCACATAAGCAAAAACTAGGATAGGGATATCCCATACAATCCCCGTATAATGAAGCCCAACAAGGTAGGGATATCCCTATAAAATCCTTATGCTTATGTCCTTTTTGGGTTCCTACCTCACTCCAGGGAAGACACAGTTCTTGAAACTGGCGCTTGTCTGTACAGGCCCTACTGCCATGACCTGACGGTAATACTGAGGCAAGGAACTGCCAAGTGCTCGTCAGTTCCAGGCGCAGCGCCACAAGCTGCCTGAAAAAAATAATAAAGGTATGCAGCAACTTCGTTGGCATCGTTGCGAGTGGAGATCCGCAGACTCCTACGACGTCATCTGCTGGAACGGCGGTTCATCCGTGCAAAGATCCTAAGAGCCAGCACCGGCCGCATGAAAACGCCAATCTGTAAATTGCCTAACCATAGGCAAGTTCGAGACATATGCCTGCGTGCTGGACAGCAGGATGTTTATGTCGTTGACTCCAAGTTCACAAACCCCATTGGCATTTTCCTGTATGGAACGTGGGACCATGCAGTTTGGCAACACGAGGCTGCGTTATGCAGCTCTCTGCTGGCGCTAGCTCTTGGGAACGCCCCTTGAAAATAAAGGCTTGAAACGTAGACTGAATTCCTGCGGAGGCAGTGCCATGGAGATTCGAGGTCTTTCTCAAATTGACTTCCGCACAGCGATAATGGTACTGGTGATGGCCAATGCAACGGATGCTGCAAGGGCTGGATCCCTCCATTGCGCTGCCGCAGCTTCCTTGATACGGAGTTGCTCTTGTCGGCCTTCTTCGGTGAAGTTCCTCATAAACTCTGGCTCAGGCTCAGGCGGCGAGCTGTGGACTTTCTTCGGGAGCGGCGGTGCCTGCGCTGGCTCTGGTTCTACCATCCTCGTCATCTCAGTCTTGGCGCGCTGCATGATGCCTCGGACGTCTGTCTTCCGATCATAAGATGGCCCAAGCTTGATTCGAAAGAATTCGGGCATCTGGACCCATAAACCCTAAACTTCCAGGCGGGTCAACCCTGAAGAGCACATTATCCCGAATCGTGAAAGACGATAAACCTGACCGCAAACTATCCCTAAACCCTAAACCCCATCAGATGAGACACAAAGGCCAGGTCCCTTGAAGCCTGTCGGACGGCGCAAACGACTGTCCGATGGGCCGCACAAGCACAGCGAGCCGTCGGGATTGAACCTTTGCTGACTAAAGACAACCTCCAAACCATGCCAACTTACACATATGACATGTGCATGCATGCTAAACCCTAAACCCTAAACCCTAAACCCTAATCATCCTCATTCTCATCCTTCCAGGCGCTTGAAGATGTAGGGGATCGGCGGTGGCGACTCCTCGGCCCCTGATGGAATCACCTCGATGGGGCGCAACCACTCGAGGAGGGTTTAGGGTTTAGGGTTTAGGGTTATTTAGGGGTTTAGGGAATAGGGTTGACTCAGAGCCCATCTGCGAAAAGTTCCCCCAACCATCCCCAATCCAACCGATCTGCAGATTCATTGAGGGCTGTCTCTAAGGAAGATTACCCTGAACCTGGATGTCCAGCTGCATGGGTTCCACAGAGCAGTTCATGCGGAAGCACGCATCCAAGGTGTGATCCATGACCGAGATCTTGGCATGCTTGCAATCGTGGCTGAACTCAACCTTCTGTGTGTAAGACCCCAACTCTTCACTGGTGGTGCCTTCCCACATTCCACAAATCCGGGCATCAAAGGCAGATGTAAGCTCATCCAAGCCTTGGACGAAGGCGCCGAAGTGGGAGAAGTTGCAGCTCTGGGAGCCTTCCCAACCGCCCTCCCCTTCCTCGGTCCCCTCCTCCGAGGAGCCCAGGAGTGCCGAGGCTCCCAGCTTGTTCAAATCCGCCAAGTTTGCCACGATTCCACTCTGAGCATCGGTGTAGGTGGTGGAGGTGGCGGAGGTCTGCCGTTCTGAAGGCTTGAAACTTTCGAAGCCCAGCTCCAACTCCTTGGAGGTCTCCTCCTCCGCCGCCTCCGTGAGTTGGATCGCAGCTACAAGGTTTCGTTCCTTTCCATGGCTCACAGCAGAGCGCGGCACCACGGAGAGGTGGAGGGTAGCATTGAGTCGCACCTGGGATGCCCCCGTCATCTTGCTGTGCAGCACCTGCGCAATGGGAGGCATCACACCGGCCCCACAGCTCCAAAGCCCAGAGGTCGTCAACGTTGCCTCGCTGAAAGCCTGCGGGCAGTCTGCCTGCCTCACCACGTTACGCAAATACTGCGTGAACTCCACCTTGTCGCTTTGCTCATGGAGGAGATCTGCCAAGTTTCGGCCGGCGACCGAGTTCCCAAGCATCTTCTCCAGCTTCAGCATGTCCCCGGAGTAGCTCAGAGGCAGCCTGCAGCGCCCCGCCGAATCCATCACACAGGGAAGGATGATGTCGAAGTTGCCACGCAAGATACTGATCATCCCCACGTTGGAGACCGAAACTTTTCGAAGGACGTCGGTTAAGGTCTTGTGGTACTCATCGGCCCGGATGAAGACAAAGGTCGCACAGTAGGCGATCTTGGCTCCGAAGGTCACAATGTAGTAGCCTGGGTTGCAGTTAAGGAACATAGTTTAAGTTGAAACCCTACTGTATTCTTCACTATAGATCCCTGTCATGGTAAGTTTAACTAAGCTCCTGAGCAAGAGCCCAGTAGCCCACTTGCTCCCTCTCGGCTGTTATAGCTCCCACGGCCGAAGCCATGTAAATCGCACCGAAGAGTTGGAAGTGGATGATCCTGGGCTCGTGCTCAGGAACTCAAAGTTAGCTTGCCACCAACAACGAATGTATGTTGGATCGCACTATGTATCAAAGAGAATTCCTCATACCTGTATGTATATACTCCCCAGACATTATGAAGCCTGTCTATAGAAGTCAGGAGGTTTTTTCCTTCTTTCTTTCCCATTTCGCCCCGTGTAAAGCGTTTCATGCCATCGCGCTTTGTTCCCTTCCAGCAGTACGGCAGGAGGGCAGGGCGGGGCAGGGCAGGGCAGGGCACGCAGGGCACGGCACGAGCACAAAAGGCAGGGCACAGACCTGCAATTCCGCTCACTAGAGGTCGGAGAACGTGCTCCGGTACCGGGAAACGACGTGGGCGCTACGGTCCCAAAGGCCGTGAAGAGGCGGCTGGCGTACTGGTCGGCCTTTCGCGATCGGTTGCGAGGGGCTTAAGCGCCGCCCACTTATAGTAGGTGGGCGGCCTATGCCATGAGTTTAGGGTTTAGGGCTGTCAGGTATAGGGTTGATTGTTTTAGGGTTTAGGGTTAAGGGTTTAGGGTTTAGGGTTTAGGGTTTAGGGTTTAGGGTTTAGGGCTGCCGACTGTTTTGCTGTACATCGGGAAATAAATGTGGGTGGTTCTCTAAATTGGTGTCCCTTTTATTCGGGTGCCGTCCTATTTCTGGGACCCAAACTGGGACCCTAATTTAGACAACTACCCAGATGGCAGGGGTAGGTAGGCGATCGCTGAGCACGAAGAGGTGCTGCGTTGTAGCACCCCAGGCCCTAGAAAATGGGTAGTTCTCTAAATTAGGGCCCCTGCCCCGAAACCCTAAACTAAACCCTCAACCCAAAACGGACCTAAAAGGGATCCCAGTTTAGAGAACTACCCAAATCGCTTCGATATTTTGCTTCATTTGGTTCGGCCGGAGTGATCGATCTAGTGGTTCAGGTTTCGGGTTTAGGGTTCAGGGTTTAGGGTTTAAGGTCTAGGGTTTAGGGTTTAGGGGTTCAGGGTTTAGGATTTAGGGTTTAAGGGTTTAGGGTTTAGGGTAAGTGATAGCTTGGGCGGTGACTAGCTCGAATCAATACCTTGCAGCTGTCCTGGGTTCTCTGACTTACCGTGTTTGACTCGGTCGTTGTCTCCTGGCGAGAAAGGGATGTGATGCAAGGGTTGGTTGTGCGGGCTAGCCGTGCATTGGGTCAGTAACTTGAGCTGTTTGGAGAGGAGTGCTTGGGAAGGGCTGTTCGGGCGCCCTGCTGTGATCCAGACCCTTTGGGTGGGGAATCAAGGCTTTATCCTACATGCCGTTGTCTTCTCCTCGCCTTCTCTCGCCCTAAACCCTAGATAGACCCTAAACCTTAAACCCTAAACGCTCGCGATCTGCCAAAGCGAGGCTGCACCGTGTTGTTGAGACGGCGCAGGCCAGAAGCATCGCCGTGCCCAACGCTCCCGGCTTCTTCAACAGAGCGGTTTAGGGGTTTAGGGGTTACTTAGGGTTTAGGGTTCAGGGTTCAGGGTTCAGGGTTCAGGGTTTAGGGTTTAGGGTTTAGGGTTTAGGGTTTAGGGTTAAGGGTTCAGGGTAGTTGTCGGGCTGCTTCTACGCCTTTCGGACGAGCTTGCCGTTGAGGCGCAACCCAGCGCCAAATTGTCAAATCCGGATTCGGAGGAGGTCGATCCCCAGAGACTCCAATATCCCTTAATTAAGGAGTATACCTTAAATCATATTAGGGATCCTACTATAATTTAAGGTATATTCCTTGATTAAGGGATCTTGGAGTCTCTGGGTTCCTAGTCCTACAAGCGCAGGTGCAAAGCCCAGACGCCCAAAGATGGGAATGCCAAAACCAGAGAAACAAAACTACGATCATTACTACTATGGTTACGATCCTGTTACTACTTTGATGGCATTAAACAAAGCTACGATTGTTACTACTATGGTTACGATCCTGTTACTACTTTGATTACTATCATCGTTAATCTTACTGTTCTTATCACTGTTAGTGTTAGTGGTATTATTATGATCATCGTGGTCACTGCTATGACTGTCAACATCATCATCATCATCATCATCATCATCATCATCACGATCATCTTCTTCAAACGGCGGCGACGACGACGACGACTAAAGCGACGGCATCGATGACCTTTTACTGCTGCTGCTGCTGCTGCTGCTGCCGCTGCCGCTGCCGCTGCCGCTGCCGCTGCCGCTGCCGCTGCTGCTGCTGCTGCTGCTGCTGCTGCTGTAAGTTACTATACCCTGCACCCCCACTGTACCACCACTCCTCGTCCGAACTCTTGAACAGGATAAGGGGACCTCAAAGTCAAATTCTAAACGCTAAACTGAAAACTTGTAACCAAGCCATAAAACCTTAAACCCTGAACCCTTTTTCAAGCCCTAAACGTAAACTCTCCCTAAACCGCTAAACCCTGAACCTTGAACCAAACCCCAAACTTAAACCCTCCCCAAACCCTAAACCCCTAAACCCTAAACCCCTACACCCTAAAGCCTAATACGGATCCCAACGGAAGCCTCGGCGTACTGCTGCCTGCTGGCTCGGGCCTGGGAAATGCGGAGGCTTTCTAAAGGTTAGGGCTTATAGGGGTGAGGCCTTAAGGTTCAGGGTTTAGGGTTGAGGCTTTAGGCTTTGCAGGAACCAGAAGGTTTGCAATGGCTCTCCAACACTCTAGCGGGTTTATACGATTCTGCATGTCCATTTGGGGTTTAAGGTTTGGGGCTTGAGGATTTTAGACCGTATAGGGTTTTGGGGGTGTGCGTTTTCAGAGTGCAGTAGGGAAAGAAATAGGTGTTTTTCTTAAGGGAGTCTTGCTTTTTGGATTCGGTGCTTGCATCTTTTTATTACTCGTAGGCTCCCGGGCATGGCACGTACAGGCTTCGGACGCGTTTCAGGTCCCAAGGCTCGTAGCGGCTTAGGGTTCAGGGTTGGTTGACTTCAGCGGTTTGCAGATGTAGTGCTTAAATCAGCTGCAACAGGCATTCAGAGGTCTACTATAAGGCACAGTTATGAACAGTATACATTGGTGCTTCGCAGGACGACAGATGCTAATGTCTCAAAGAACGTGCTCAACCCAGCCAACAACCTAAAACCTGCACGGGAGTAATTAAAACTCTATTAGCATGATTCTCGATCTTTTTATGCTCCTGTAACCCTGTATGGCCTACGAGCGTGCTTGAGGTCGCTAAGGCTTGGAAACACAAGTAATCCAAAACATGGCGGTAAATTTAAGCACATGTAACCAACGTGTGTGTGTGTGTACTTTTATATGTATAGGTGGGTATATTTACGGTACCCCCCCTCCAAGACTACTCTGTATGTGTCTGTGTGCATACTCTGAACTCTAGCATGTGTGCATTGATAAAACAGCTACATACGATAATTCATAGTCGATGGTCTTTGGGATACTCTTCGCACAATCCGGGAGCCCTATTGAGTTCAATAGTTCAATAGGCCTATTGAACTCAACAGGGCTGTCGGATTGAAAATTGAAGATGCCCTGGGAAAGTTTTGTTTGAAATCTTCAATCCGGGAGAGCTATTGAACTCAAGAGGGTTGATATGTACTTAAAGCTACTTGTCCAATGGATGCCAAATCCAAGAGCTGCATGTGCTGTCGCCTCACCCGTTTCCTTCAGAAAGTTGGTGCTATCGAACCGCTGTGTTACCCGTCACAAATTCAGACAACAATCAGGGGCGGTTCGATAGCGCCAAATTTTGCGAAGGGCGTCGATTCAGAAACGCATTCTATAGACCTTTCTATAAGGTATTCTACAGGCTACGCCATAAGGTATTGTACAACACGTGTTCTGTAGCCCATAGTTAGGATGGTAGTCTATAGGGTATTATGAATGAAATTCTTTGGCGTATATAGAGGGGGCATCCTACAAGGAGGTACCCAAAGGCTCCATGTACCTTTATAGAAGATACTTAAGCTTAAGCCCTCAAGTACCTATATGGGGACCCTTTTTAGGCTTAAGTAGCTACTATAAAGGTACATGGAGCCTTTGGGGTAGTTGTAAGGCTATTCGTCTTGGTTGTTCGGAATCCCTTGCCCAGAAGCTAGAATTCAACTGGACTCTTCTCAGATCTTGGGCTTCGATTGGGTTTTCCATATTTTAAAATCCGATCTATAGGGTACTCTATAGGGTATTCTTTAGGGGATTCTAAAGAATCCCATGAGGCATTCCATAGGCATTCTACATGGCATATGTTAGGTATTACGGGAGGTATCATATATAGGCAGTCTTCTATAAAGTATTCTACAGGGTATCCCAGATGGTATTCTATAACGTATACGCCGATTATATCGGGGGAGTTGTAAAAAGTATTCTATCAAGCAATCTAAATGGTAGTCTTTCGGTTATTCCACAAGGTGCTTAGTGTAGAAAGTGTCCTAAAAGCGAGTTAAAAGGTAGTCTTTCGGTTATTCCGCAAGGTACTTAATGTAGAAAGTATTCCATAGGGTATCTATAGGCGGTATTGTATAAGGTACTCTGTTGTCTGCATGTATCCCTTACGACCTAGATTTCGCAGCTCGGGCCTCCAAACGCACCACTTGGTCCAACCCTCTCCTTCCCCACCCCCACATCGGGTAGATGATTTGGGGGGGTGTATGTTTATATATGCAGTGTGCATTTTGATGTGTATGCATGTATATATACATAAATATATTATCATAGCAATTATAAACGTGTATACCTCCAAACCGCATTCGACCCCTACCGAACAGAATTCCGCTGGCCTGTTTTGACCAGTATCTCCAAAGCAAGACACAAACACACGCTTACCTGGACAAGGGTAATCCTAAGGCCTGGGTCGTCTAGCTCCACCAGCGGCTGAATGAAAACACACTGAGGGTTACGGGTTTAAGGTGCAAGATTACGGACGATTTTTTTGGGCTGCCGGCACGCAAGGCCAACCAAAGTGGCGAGTTTGTACATTTGCATGTAGACCGTCCGGGACTTCAAACAAGCCCGAGGACAGAACAACGGACAGCCCGTGATGGACTCAGGGTGTTCACCCGCGATAGTCTGTTGGGACTCAGTCCCGACCGAATTTTAAAGCCATGCAGACTGGAAGCCGAAAAGGAGCTTGTTTGAGTATGGGCTTCCTGCTATGAGACGCCATAACGATCAGCGTTTTAGGGTTTAGGATTTTGAAAGCTCCCTTTCATCTTGCGGCTTCCTGCGAAATCTTCCTTGCGATCCAATGCCCAAGTATTCCGGTGCAATATAGAGGCCTTAATAATTAGAATAAGGTTTGGGTATATTATGCTATACTTATAAAAAAGCAACCCCCAAAACCATATTCTAATTATGATTATGATTGCTAGTATGATTATTATTTTTATTCTATTTCTTATTATTTTTATTATTGTTATTATTATTAAGGCCCCTACATTAAGGATCGTGCGGCCAGCTACTCTTCAGCAGCCGGCTTCACACTGGAAAATAAATACCGCACCCAGCGAAACTGGGCAAAACTTGAAATTTCCAGAGGGTCCAAGTTTAGGGCTTAGGGGTTTAGGGCTTAGGGTGTAGGGTTTAGGGGTTTAGGGTTTAGTGGGCAGTATACCCGAAACCCTAAACCCTAAACGCGGCTAAGGATGTTCTAAAGTTTGGGATTAAGGGTCTGGGGCCGATGTTCTCGTATTTGTAAAGTATATATACCACCCAAAGGCTCCATGTACCTTTATAGTAGATACTTAAGCCCTAAAGTACCCATATAGGGACCCCTTTAAGGCTTAAGTAACTACTATAGAGGTACATGGAGCCTTTGGGCCATGTTGTTTGGCACTGAAGGTATGTAAGACCTATCGGTCGGTAATTAAGCCCGATAGCTTCCCTGTTTTAGTTTCGGGCTTGACCCACCAAGGATAATCTGCAGGGGGCCAGCTACAGCGAAACTGTCCTCGAACCGGACCTTGCTCTACCAGATCCTACGCTTTTTTAGTAGGGTCCCTGCAATTCCATATAACAAGCTTGTGATAAGAACGTACAATGACGTAGGTTATGGTAGTTTAAGCTAAACCTTAAACAACGTGAGCCCCAAGCACTTTATCGAGGCTCCTGTTTTCTACATCTTAGAGCTCTGTATTAAAAAATCAATACGAACCCTAAACCCTAAACCACAAATGCGGGCAACAAGGTTAAGGACGTTCTGCAAGCGTTTTACGGGTTCCACTAAGGTTCTGAGGCATGCCAAGTTGTTTAATTATGAGTGGTGTTCAGATATCCTTCCTAGCCCAAAGGCTCCATGTACCTTTATAGTAGATACTTAAGCCCTAAAGTACCCATATAGGGACCCTTTAAGGCTTAAGTAGCTACTATAAAGGTACATGGAGCCTTTGGGTAAACCCTTAGCCCCAAACCTGGAGCCTGAACCCTTGTCAACCCTTAACCCTAAACCGCTATATACCCCTAGACCCTTCTAAACGGTTTAGGGTTTAGGGTTTAGGGTTTTGTAAACCGTTATATACCCTAGACCCTTCTAAACCCTATAAACCATTATGAACCCTTTACCCTTTTAATCCCTTATACGCACCTTTAAACTTAAACCCAAAATCTTTACAGACCCTAAACTTCCTAAACCCTTATAAACTATTGTAAAACCTCATGAGCCCTAAACCCTAAACCTCACAAACCCTAAACCCTTATAAACCCTAAACCCCTTGTCATCTCGTATAAACCCTAAAACCTTACAAACCCAAGACTCTTCCTTATACACTGTAGTAAACCCATATGAGCCCTAAACATTCCTAAAAAACACTAAACCCAAAACCCTTGTAAACCCTTATAAAACCTTGCAGACCCTTATAAACCCTAAAAGCTTATAAACCCTAAACCTTAAACGCTTAAAAACACATAAAAGCCCCAAACCCTTATGAACAATCTAAACCCTCAACCCTTATAAACCCTAAACCCTTGAAACCTGTTGTAAACCCTTTTGAGCCCTACACCTTAAACCCGAAAAACCTTATGAACCCTGGTAAAACTTACACTTACATATGAACCCATAACCCCTAAAAACCCGTATCCGCCCTTACCCGCCCTAAACCCTAATTCCTTTTGACTCCTACCCCCTGAAACTCAAAGCCTGAACCCTAAACCAAAAGGGTTTAGGGTTTAGGGTTTAGGGTTTAGGGTTTAGGGTTTAGGGTTCTAAATCCTAGATCCTAAATCCTAGATCCCCAGCCCTAAACCCTGAACCCTGAACCAAAAAACCCTAAATCCTATAGATCCTAAACCCTAAACCAAAACCCCTAAATCCTAGATCCTACCTAGATCCTCAACCTTAAACTCTAAATCCTGGACCCTAGACCAACAACCCTAAACCCTAAACCAAAAACCCCTAAATCCTCGATCCTCGACCTCACTTTGGACTCTCTGGGAGAAGAGGTTTCAGGGCATCCTCATGAAGGCTCACCGTACGCACGGCTTTTCGGCACCAGATGTCGCTTTGGGATGGTTTAGGGTTTAGGTTTTAGGGTTTTGGGTTTAGGGTTTAGGGATGGTTTAGGATGGTTTAGGGTTTTTAATGTGTACCTATGACCCCAAACCCTCCAAAATAGCAGGGTGTGACCCCTCAATTAAAGGGCTGAACCCTGAGAACGGCAGGTTTTTGGATTCCCAGGTAAGTCCCTTAACCCTAAAACCCTAAACCCGGGAGATCCCTTATAGTAACCCGTGAAGGAACCCCTGAAAACAGGAGGTATGAAGGCCCTATATCACCACGGGATTCCCAGGTAGGCTTTAGGGTTCAGGGTTTTGCGTTGTGGGGTGAAGGACTCCGGGGTTTGTTATGGGTTTGTGGTTGAGGGTCTAGGGCTTAGGGGTTTAGGGTTTAGGGATCATAAACCGTCAACTCTTGACAGGGCTTCCTGCAGAAACCAAGGTACGAAAAGCTGTTGACACCAGGGTCCTTTCCTAAACGCTAAACCCTAAACCCGTTCACAGATTATTTGAGGGCGGGCTTTGAGCCATCGATAGTTTCGGGCGATTCCTTTTGGGTTTCGGGATCTGGGCCCTTGACTCTAAACCCTAAGATCCTAAGATCCTAAAACCCTAAACCCTAAAACCCTAAACCCTAAGCCCTAAACCCTAAACCCTTTAGGGATAAGGGGCTGATGCCGAGCTTAGGGCCTGGACTTTAGGAGTCATGTTTGCTCAAAGTGTGGCTGCAGGGTTTCAGGGCTCAGGGTTGTTCAACGTTTGGGTTTTGTGGATGAAGATTTAGGGTTTAGGGTTTAGGGTTTAGGGTTTAGGGTTTAGAGAAGTTTAGGGTCAAGTGCAGGATTTAGGGTTTAGGGTTTAGAGTTTTGGGTTTAGGGTTTAGGTTCTGACCACGTGCGAACTAAGGCTATAAAGGCTCCATCCCAAAGGCTCCATGTAGACCCTAAAGTACCCATATGGGGACCCCGTTAAGGCTTAAGTATCTGCTATAAAGGTACATGGAGCCTTTGGGCATGTATCTGTTTCGTATGTACGTAGTTACATAACAGACTTGGCAATGGTTCTGGGGTATACTACAACTGCACAAACCTGTCTGCAGTGGTTGTGCCGGACTAGCTAAGTACAACGCCCACATGTTGCTTATCAGTTTTGGGGACCCTAAACCCTAAACCCTAAACCCTAAACCCTGAGCCCTAAACCCTAAACCCTAAAGTTTTGGGCCAGGTTCCCATGTTGGACCTGGACAACATTGGACCTTTGGGGGCTTCTTCATCGACTGTAGCATCTTCAAATCGAAAGCGGTTCTGCAACACCTATAGGGTTTAGGGTTTAGGGTTTAGGGTTTAGGGTTTAGGGTTTAGGGAGTCTCACTGTTGATGATATAAATCCTGCATTACCCATAAAAAGGAATGTGCTATAACTATCATAGTTTGGGGTCCTTAAGGTAGCGCAGGGTTTTATATCATCAACAGTAGTTTATTACTACGTACCACTTGCTGAGTTGTGTGGCCACTATCAAGCGCATCTGGAAGCCAGGCATGGGGTTCGACATGAGCGTAACAGCCCTGACCTCGAAGGCGATCCACGCTCCACGAAAATACAGAACAGGCTACCGCGCAGGTCAGTGGTTTCAGGTTTAACCCTAAACCCTAAACCCTAAACCCTAAAAGGGCTTCGGGAAGGACTTCCCAAAAGCTCCGAGCACCTAGCTCATCCTTATCATGGCCACGGTTCAGGTTTAGGGTTTAGGGTTTAGGGTTCAGGGTTTAGGGTTTAGGGTTTAGGGTTTAGGGTTTAGGGTACACTACACCCCAAAACCCTGTTCACACATGTAAGGGCACCATATTACCCTCAGGATGCCAGAACCTAGTAATCATACACTCTCCCAAATACTAAACGACAAAGCTGCTATCCGTAACACTCTTCTAAAAACACTTCAGAACCTAAACCCTAAACCCTGAACCTTAAACACTTCAGAATCCTTGTAGAACCCTTGTAGAACCCAAATATTAATAGTCCGTTCGGCCCTCATGGTCACATATGGGGGTTTCCGAAAATAGGGGACCCTAATATAGTACCCTAAAGAGTAGGATCCCTATTATAAGGACCCCAAAATAAGGTACCCCCCCCAATTTGTGGAAACTCCGATATATTATAAAAACCCAAAACCCAAAACCCTAAACCCAAAACCCTAAACCTAAACCCCTAAACCCTAAATACCAAAGTGCTAGGGGACTGAGCCGTTCCCTGTACTAGGAGAGACTGCCAGCAACATTTCTTGTGTTGCAGGATTAGGGTTTGGGGTTTGGGGTTTAGGGTTTAGGGTTTAGGGTTTAGCGTTTGGAGGATTTGATAGGAGTGTTTTGAGATCTCTCACATGCAGCAAGGATGTGTTTGATTTTTCCGACCTGAAGGAAAAACGTCCACCCCCCACCTTTGCGTTTAGGGCATTTTTTCTTCGAAGGTCCTAGACGGACAGACTTTTGGGTTTTGGGTTCAAGATGTATTACCAGCTGGGACTAAACCCTAATGGGAGAGGGGGATAGGGCACTGAGCACCTCGGAACTCGCTATAGCTTCGTAGAATTCTATGCCATGCACCACTGATCTTCGGCAGCCGAGTGAGGGTTTCCGAAACAGTGGCCCTCGGAAACGGTTCTATGCAGTGCGGCCCTTATCATGACCCCTAAACCCTAAACTTCCTAAGCCCTTCATCCAAAACCCTAGACCCAAAACTCTAAACTCTAGAACCGTCGGGGTGACTGAAAAACCGTTTATTGGACACATTGAGCCCCTGCTGACTCTTCAGCCAGTGCGGGGCTTGCCCAGGCGGCAGTTGCTCAGCTCGCACCTCAGCATTAAGGTTGCAACCATGGGCTCCTAGTATGGGCCCTTTAATGTGGGATTCTTGTACACCTACTATATACCCTATATGTACCGTTAAGGGTTCCTACAAAGGCCTAAAGGTCCATGTCAGGGGCCCATACTTCTAACATTAGACAGTATGCAGAGTCAAGGGTGATACGGTTGATGATAAAAAAAGTCCAGCATTAACTGAAACTACAGGTGGGGAGTTCAGGGTATATAGGGCTTCTATAAGGCTTCTATAAGGTATAATCATAGACCTTCTATAAGGCTCTTATAACGGTAGCTACCCACCTGAAAATGTCCTAGACTGCATTACCCATAACAAGGACATGCCATAATTCCCATAGTTTAGGGTCCTTACGGTAATGCAGGATTTATATCATCAACACAGTAAGGTTTAGGGTGTCGGACGGGTTAGGGGCTTTATGACTGTTCAGCCGCCAGAGTGCGTGTGTTTGTCTTGTATACGAGTAGACTCTATAGCAACTGTCATACTAGCATTGCAGCAGCGTTGCAGCAAGATTGTGTCAGGCGTCTGCATCCGAACCCTGCTGGAAAATATTGCCCGTGCACTCCTTCAAGATTCCTTTAAACCCTAAACCCCTAAACCCTAGTCTAGGTTGGCCGGTCCAAGCCCTTGAAACATATTCACGACATAGGATCTCCTGAGGCCCGACAAGGGAAAAAAAGTAAAGGCCAGGACCTTCCAGGGGTTTGGGTTTTTTAGGGCTTTTTGGTGATCTTGGGGTTTTTGGGGTTGTTAGGGTTTTTAGGGTTTTTAGAGTTCAGAGCTTCGGGTTATACCTCAAATAATGGGTAGGATGCCGACCATGATTTGCCGTATGTTCCTAAATTAGCAGGTTTTGGAATGTCTGGCCTGGCCTGAACCCTCAACCCTAAACCCAGGCCCAATAAGGGAAACTCTAACATGTCCCAAAGGCCTACCTAGATACCATACCCACAACGCAACCCTATTGTGAAAAGCTTCTGAATACTAAGATCCCCATAGCACAAAAGATCTAAATCCTGAGCCCAATAAAACATGTCCCGAAGGCTATGGCCTACCTTATAGTTGAAACTTAGAACCGCATGGAAGCTAAGCGCAAAAGGGCGATCGAAAGCCCTCCCTGAACCTTAACCCGAAACCCCAAACCCAAAACCCAAAGCCCTAAACCCTAAACCACCGAAACCTAACATGCCAAAAGAACACAAAAGAAAACAAGTCCATGCGTCCATCCAGTGTTACCGTTTAGGGCTTAGGGTTGGGGTTCAGGATTTTCGTTGTAGAGATACAGACTTGGGCGCCAAAGCATCTTTTCGGGAACCTTAAGGGCCATAGTTTAGGGTTTAGGGTTTAGGGTTTAGGGTTTAGGGTTTATATTACACCCTTAGGGGAAGCAACCTCTAGTAACCGGTTTAGGCACTATTTAACCAAGCCCATGCGCTAGGACTTTCTCAGCCGGCTATCACCTACCACAGCGTGGGTTGCCTATTGGTTCGTGGCAGAAAACACGGATTGGCTTCATAAACGCAGAACAACCTTATCCATAAACGCTATGAGTTCTATATACATCCAAAACCCTAAAGTAAGCTGTCCCTAGACTGCTGCACTGCCCCTATGGAACCCTTGACAAAGCACTTATGTAACAGCGCCCACATTGCTTCAGTACAAAAAATATTACCCTGAGAGAGTTTAACATGACAAAACCCCAAATCCTAAACCCAAAACCCTGAACCTTTGTGAGAGGCTCTTTATTACGGGCTTAGGAGTTTAGGGTTCAGGGTCTAATGTAGGGGCCTTGATAATTAGAAAAGGGTTTTTGGGGTATATTATACTATAACTATAGTAGGGAACCCCGCCAAAATAGTATAGTAGGGAACCCCGCCAAAATAGTATAGGCAATTATTTATTTAGTAAGGCTTCTATCTTACGAGTTAAACCCTAAACCCTAAACCCCTAAACCCTAAACCCAGACCCTAAACTCTAAACCCTAAACCTTACACCCTAAACCCTAAACTTTAGGGTTTCGGGTGTACCGAGGTCCCGGCATCTTCTTTAAGAGGCCTTCCCGCGTCATGCCTGGCCCCTCTCCGACCAGGGCTCCGTACCTTCGGGTTAGGGTTTAAGGTTTAGGGTTTAGGGTTTAGTAGGGGCTTTAAGAGATAGAATAGGGTTTTGGGCTCCTTTTAAATTAAAGGGCTCCCTAAAGGGTTCTATAAGGGCCACTTTTAGGGTTTAGGGCTTAAAGGCCTTAGTAGTTAGAATAGGGCGTTGGGCTCCTTTTTAGTATAAGAACCCTAAACCCTAAGCCCTAAACCCTAAACAAGGAACCCTTGGGAATGGTAATTTAAGCTTCTATATTACAGGATTTGCACCAGGTTCCCCAGTGACCCCTTTTTAAGGTTTCAGGGGTTCGGGGGTTGAGGTTTTAAGGTTTGGGGTTTAGGGTTTAGGGTTTAGGGTTTAAGGTTTGGGGTTTAGGGCCTTAATAATATGGGTACTTTTTTTTCTTTATTCGGTTTTGTTTTGGGGTCTCCAAAATAGAGTATTCACAAAAGGGTCCTACTCAGGAACTTAGTGCAGCTGATGCTTTCACGGCCACCACTGCAGAAAAAAGTATAAGGTCCTGAATAATCAAAAAAGGTTCTGTGCTTTTTGCTGGGGAGCTTAACAAAGACTGTAAGGGGACACTGTCCCAAACTACTGCGACCTGCCCATGAGCACAGTGAAAAGATGTTCATAGTTCTCATAGACCCATATGGGGGTTTCCGAAAACAGGGGACCCTAATATAGCACCCTAAATAGTAGGATCCTTATTATAAGGACCCCTAAATAAGGTACCCCCTATTTTCGGAAACTCCCATATCTTTCTTGCTGCACAGCCCCTAACACTGACAAGATCCACTACACAGGGCTGAGAAGAGCACAGGTTCTTGGCCTACTTGGACGTTCACGTGCTTAGCAAGTACAGTTCTAAGTACCTCTACTGACTTCTAACTAGTCATAAAGCAGAGTTACGATATCTATAAGCCTATAGTTACTAAGTCCCATGAAAAACCCTAAGCCCGAAACCCGTGAACCCTAAACCCTAAACCCCCAAACCCTGAACCCCTAAACCCTAAACCCCTAAAAACCCTTGAACCCTATAAAACCTGAAACCCTAAACGCTGAACCCCTGAAAACCCTAAAACCCCTAAACCCTAAAACCGAAAACCCCAAACCCCTTAAAGGAACCTTAACCTTGAACCCTAAAACCCTAAAACCCTAAACCCTAAACCCCTTAAAGGAACCCTAAACCTTGAACCCTAAAACCCTAAAGCCCTAAACCCTAAACCCCTTAAAGGAACCCTAATCCTTGAACCCTAAAACCCTAAAGCCCTAAACCCTAAACCCCTTAAAGGAACCCTAATCCTTGAACCCTAAACCCCTAAAACCCTAAACCCTAAACCCCTTAAAGGAAGCCTAAACCTTGAACCCTAAACGTAGCGGCGAACCAGCTGCCTTCCCTTGAGGTCGCAGCCCAAACGTAGCCTATCAGAGTGCCTACCTCCCAAAGGGCGGTTTAGGGTTTAGGGTTT
>CAJNDV010024636.1:13521-60279 GCA_905221635.1 Symbiodinium sp. CCMP2456
ATATATACATACATACATACATATGCGCAAAGTAATGGGGTCACATCGACAAGACAACCCATCATGGAGTCCTTCTAGAACCCTTATGGTAACCCGCCTTATCTAACCCTTTAAGAGCCTTTTTCGGGAACCGTACAGGGCCAAGAAAATTTGGCCTGCACGGAGATTTCCTCCGGGATCTCCTCGCAGGGGGCTTGGCCGGGACCTCCGGGAGCCGTAGCTGCTTTGTCCTGCACAGCTTTGACATAGGGTTTAGGGTTTAGGGTTTAGGGTTTAGGGTTAATTTGAAGGATGTGCGGCTTCCTAAGCCCTGAACCCTCTCTCTCGCGGACCCGAACCCCAGACCCTCTACCCTGAACCCTAAAACCCTTGAAGGGGCATGAATTGGCTTGGGTTCAATGCTAAATTGCGAGGGTTAGGGGTTAACGCTATCACACCTCGGACTAGCCAGGCGAGGTCTGTCAGGGTATAATGCCCTAAGGGTCCAAGTAGTCCTTATTTATGGTTTTGAGTACCCCAAAAGGCCCCAAAGTCCTTAACTAATGGGTACTTGGACCCTTAGGGATGGTGTTGCCTGGTGAAGTGGAAGTGTCCTGACCCTAAACCCTAAACCCTAATCACCTTTGAGGGATTCACGGCTTGGAGGGGTATGATGGACAGCTGACACTCGCAATCGGACAATCCAGGCGGGTTCGCGGCATCAAACCTTACGAGTTGGTATAATGCAGGGGCCTGAATCATTAGAATAGGGTTTTGGGGCCCATTATACTACAATTAGAATATGGACCCCCCCCCACTATAAGTAATTTTTTTAGGCCCCTATATTAAACATGTCAGGACTGGGTCGCACGCAGTTTCGGCTCTGGGGCATGGGCTTTCGGTGATTAAGTTTTTGGGGCTTCGGTTTTTTGGGGGCATTTAGGCCCTGACCGGCGACTTCAAACGAAAGCACTCCCAGAGAGGAATTCCGAGTCAAACATTCTCGTTTGCGACCTCCTGATTCATCCAGACTTCTGATACAGATCCCGCAGAAGCACATGTTCCATGCACAAGGCCCTGAAGTCTCATCTTACGGATGTCATGCGCAGATTGGGGATGGGGAGGGATTACGATTCCAAAGAGGAGTGTGACCAGAGTGAGTGCCAACTTCTCTTGAATTTCAGACGTCTGCTATGCAAGTCCTCGGAAGCCTCGGTGACCTTTGCACAGGCCAATGACTGTAGGGATTCAAGAAGGGTGTCTACAAAGGGGTTTTGAAGGCTCTTTTGGGGGGGTGCGGGAGCTGCCACTCTCCAGGTTTAGGGTTTTGGGCTTTCGACTCTCACGTGTGTTTTGGTCTAGCCGCAGCCTTAAGGGACTTAGAGTTTCGAACCGGGATCTAGGATAACTGCACTTGTAGAGTTCGTGCGCTACCATAGCAGCTACTTTGACTGTACTGCGATATTTCTTCTAAGGCCCGTGGCAACTTGCCGCGTGTGACCCCTATCCTGCACTTTCGCAAGACTCTCACTCTCACAGTTTGGAAGCACGCTTGCTGAATGACAAAATATATTGTTCTACATGTGAATGATCAGCATCTTTGCATCTACTGTACCGGTGCGATGCAACACCTTTTGCTGAGATGATTCGAGGGTCCTGCCACTGTACTTGAGAATGCAAAGCAGGAGTCAAGCGTGCTGCCTTCTGTGAGTATCTGCAGATTAACAGTCTGCGGTGCCAAGCTGCATGACAACACCTAACGATAAGTTGAAGACAGATTGGATATGCCGCCATAGCGCGTGCAGCTCTAAGCTGATCCGGAGCTGTACCGCTGCCGACGATGCCCAGCAACAGCAAGGACTCCACTCCAAAACCTCCAACAGCTCAATACCCCTGGGCAAGGAAGCCAGGGCGCATAACCGGCGGAGGCCAGGTCAGTAGATTCATCTGACTCCACACTCGTGAGCTCCATCATGGCCGTCCGCTGGTTCTTGAGCCTGAGCCGTCTTAGGGCCGTCTTCGAACGAGTTTTCGAACATGGTATCGGAGAAGCCCTGATCATCCGTTGCGACACGCCTCAAGTTACGGGCGCACCTGCAGGCCTACATGCCAGCAGAACCTGCCCATGATCTCTATAAGCTCAGACGTGCGACATCGTACGACCTCGGCCTTCTAACCCCTCTGAGACTATCAGCGAAACCCCACATGAACTCCTTTGAGCAATCTACATTCCGCATGTGCCCGTCGCCTGTGTTGCAAAACGACACGGGTTCCTCAAACCCCTGTTCGAAGCCGCTCGACAGCCATGAGCTGCAATGGTGTACTAATACTTCTCTTCATGTAATGTTAGTGGTAATGTTAGTGGTAATGGTAGCGGTAGTGGCAGTGGTAGGTCGTCATCGTCATCGTCGTCGTGGTCGTTCGTCGAAGTCGTTGTTGCGCCAGAAGCAGTGCAAGTGGCATTGGAGCAGCAGCAGCAGCAGCAGCAGCAGCAGAAGCAGCAGCAGCTGTCATGCAACAGCAGGGCAGCAGGGGGAGTAGCATGCCGCAGCAGTAGATTCAGATGCCGTAGAAGGAAAAGCGACCGCAACAGAGAAATGGCCATCTTGGGGGAACCTGGTAACCTCCCCATCGATCACGCAGCTGCTTGGGGTTTCTATCTTTCTTGCACGTCAACCACCTCACCCTTCCTCGACCTTTCAGCCTCCACTGTCACTCTGGCGACCATGCAGTGCCTGCCGCCTCAAGGGTTTAGGGTTTAGGGTTTAGGGTTGAGGGTTCAGGGGCAATGGACTGCTCTTGGTTTTTCATGCCGCCCTGGAAGGAAAGTGCCTTGTGTGCTGAACCTCAAGCGCATCACAGGCACGACCGCTTGGGTTGGACAGCCTCCTTGCTACCTTGGCAACCCATGGCACCTACGGAAGTGTTGCTCCTTTGGGCCGCAAATGCTGGAGTTCTCAGGTTCGGCGAGCTCATCGCAAAGGGGTGGAATAGCCTGTCCATGAAAAGCCCTCCCCTCTATTTAAACCTTGAACTCTAAACCCTGGAGGTCCTCTGCTATACGAGGCTTTTCTTGCGAAGGCAACGGCTCGGTACGGCCTGAGAGGTTCTGTCACCAAGGAGCCTCAGAATGCTTAAGGTACGGGCACATTATTTGGAACCGCCTCTCGCGGGTATTTTGCAGTAAACAGCGCTACTGCGGTATAGCAGGTATATTTACATGTTTATGCTCTTGCCATAGCCATGGGGCTTTGGGCGAAGCTTTGGTGGCGAGGGGCATCGGGGTTACATACTTCAGCCTGAGTCTCACGTCACTACCATTCCAGATGAGGCTCCCATATGGGTGGTTGTCAAAATTAGGGTCCCTTTTTGGGTCCTTATTATAATACGGCACCTATTATTTAGGGTACCCCAAAAGGGACCATAATTTTGACAACTACCCATATGGCTTAAACGAGCTTCTGTTGCCTAGGTCACTAAAACACCGGGCGCTGAGGTGAAAGAACCTCGGGCAGGCTGACCTCTCGCAGCTCGAACCCTTTCCTGCTCTTAGGGAAGGCATTGCCTGAACCTGTCCGTATGGGCACCAAAGCAAACGCGGACACAAACGAATACCTGAAACTACCAATGCAGAATTGACAGAATAGGGAGGCGAGTCCAAGGAAAGGGCTCAGAGCATAACATGCATTGAAGCGGGGGCATTGGCAGCGACTATAAGGTGTTCTTCTCCACCTCTAAAGCGGGATCTTCGGGAAGCTATGAAACGGGGCTTGGACTTAGGATGCTTGTTGATAGAGTGGCAAAGCCGTTGCGGTGGAAGTCCGAGGGCAATTCTAGCCAGTGTGGTTTCAGGCTTAGCATCAATCCGTGGGGATTCGGATCTCTGTAAGCAGTTCTTATAACGGACGCATCCTAAAGATCCCAAGAGACACCATGCACTCCAATCGAGGGAGGATGGCAACAGATCCAAGGAGGAGTCTCCACGATTCCAACTTCTTCAGAAAAGGGAGTCTCCCTCCCATGGAAACCACGGAGACTTCGCAGAAATTGGTCGAACTTGAAGCGCCTACGACCTCTGCTGTGCGCCACTGCGAGCCTACTGGCTTCTGCGCCAAAAATGCTAATTTTCTGCGATTCCCACGGTAGCTGTAAACCCCAGGAGACTGAAGGCCATTCAGGTACAGTCGGCGCAGCACCGGCAAAAGCCAGAGGGTGTGGCGCTCATCGTCAGGATGCTGGAGGCATCCTCAACCGCCGTTTAGGCTTCGGGGCTTGTTACTGTTTGGGCGCTGCCACTGCGACAAGTACAAGTTTTTAGGTGCAAGGATTCAAGCTGCATTTTCGATTGATCCAAAAAAATTAATTGTCTTTGACCAGCCTTGGGGTCATCGGCAGTAGGTTTAAAAAACAACGAAGCCCCTCAGTCAATGCGTGCAACTGCCTCATGAAGGCTATGGGATTGGAGGTTGCGGCTTCGCGGCTTAGGGTCGCAGGCTCAAGCACCGCCGAGCCAATATCAGGACCGAAGACATTGCAACCTCTCGGGGTGCTGAATACCACCTTTGTTGAAAGTCCGTTGCCTTGTCGGGATCTCACTTGGTCTGTTTATGCGTGCTATTAGCCGGGGAAATAGACAAAACTCGTGTTTCGGATTGTTGAGCTCAAGGTGGTGTATGGGCTCATCACCAGGCAATGCAAAAAAAAGATCCAGGAGAGCTCGTTCGGGTGAATAAGGGCTTCCCTACACCCTTGACCCCCTCGAAGGGCCACAAACCCCAAACCCTTACACCTTACAATGGTACCCCTTCTCGAAAATCATGCTAAAACCTCGGTTTCCTTCACTGTCTAGAATGCAAACTTGGAGCCCTATGTGCCCGCACCCTTGTAGAACCCTGCAAGCAAACTGGGCGCCCTCGTGCAGCTGGCACTCCTTCACTCGGATAGGGAGTGTTTCGGCCATGGTCGAGATGGGCGTGCCCACGCCGGGTATTCCTGGTTCAGGCTTTGTAAGGTCACGGTGTTAAAAGCACCGGCTGCTCAATTTAGAACATTGTCTTCAAGGCGAGTTCTACTTGTACAGGCGGATAGTGCGGTTGGCCATATAGGTAAGTGCATACGCGATTGCTTGAACCATCACGCACACGAGTGTGTACATGGTTTACATGTCTGTATATGCAGCTACAAACAAATTATGCTGGTGCAGGCATCTGAGACAACCGCATATGTGAGAATGTATGCATGCGCATGTCCATGCACTTGGGCACTCATGCACTCATGTACTCCTCGCACGCAACATTCAATCAAGTACCTATGTCTCTCTCTCTCTCTCTCCCCGCCCATCCATGCACATATATATATATATACATACATATAGATACATGTAAATAAAGATATAGATATACCCATGTTGCTCTCTCTCTCTCTCTGTCTCGCTCTTCAGGCATACTTGAATCTCCACATGAAGGCATGCATCATCATGCATCAACCCTGTTTGCATGCTGCACTAGCGCTATGTCGTACCATGGCACAATGAAACGAGCAACTACACATGGCTGTGGTACTTTTCATCAGCATAAAGTCTGTAGCAAAGTTGAAAATGCTTCGGTGCCAGTAGACCACGAATAAAATCAAAGAACACAAGAAATCATTGTTGAAAGTTGGTGCCGTCCCAGAATACGGCGCAGCAGAACACAACGACGTGCAATCTTGCGACTACGACAGACAGTGTATACGATAGCAAGTCATGCTAGAAAATATCACCTATAGCTTCTGGTCCGAATTCGTCCAGTAGCTAGTAGCCACCAGTAGAGTCAGTAGAGTCTACAGAGTCTACAATGCAGCGAAGTAGTGAAAACTACGCGCATAGCAGAACAAGCACCGTACAAATACCCAAACCAGCGACAAGCCGAGTCAAACTCAACGAATAAAGAAGTGACCGGAGCTCCTTACGCAAGAACTGCTCTCGGCCAAGAAACGGAAAGAGAGACACATATCATACGCGCAATCATGCAAAAGCAAGTGCTGTTCTGCACGGCGTCAAGACCATAAATAAGTTTTTATTTGCCGAGCAACCGGGAAACCTCAGCCCTAACAAGTGCAGGCAACATGGGGCAAGGCCCTCAGAACTCAGACTCCGCAACCGTCAAGTTTACATACCAAATCAGAAATCCAAAGGCCGTCAGCCACAGCCCCTACACACCAATGCGAACATGAATTTCCCTAAAATTTTACAACTGAGTGCCTTCGCGGCCCACATGCACACTTTCTGAGTAATCCCGACAGCCAACAAAACAGGTGCTTGACCACCAAGCATCTTGATACGTCCCCAGGTAGCGCACGGATGATGAGGTCTTCCTCTGCGACCTTCGCCCACGGTGGGGATTGGATCTCCATTATGCCGTCTTGAAAGCTACGTACACCGAACCACCCTATGTCCTGAATCGCAAGTAATAAAGCCTGAAACGCGAAGGCCCCAAAAAGCCTGCAGCCCTCAGCTCCTGATGGGCGGCAACCTTCGTTGAACGAGGCACCAAGTTGGGTGGTGTACTTCCAGCTGCGCACTGCGCAGCCGTGAGCGTAACAGATATGGCTTTCGCCGATGTCGATGGGCGAAGGGCTCTTGAGCAGGGGGACAAATCAAGAAGCCACGAACCTGATTATTGAAACTGGAAGGAAGGTCCCGCTTCGTCTTTTCTATACCCATGCCTTTACCTGTACCCAGACTGCTTACCTATACCTGCACCTACACCTGTCTGTCTGTTTGTTTGTCTAACTGCCTATCTTCCTGTCTTCCTATCTTCCGATCTACCTATCTAACTACCCATCTGCCGGTCGACCTGTCTCTACCTGTCTATCTACTTGCCTGGTGGAACTATTTACCTACTTATCTATGGGTCTATCGCACTGTTTCTCGATCTATCCATCCATCTTTATATTTCATCTATAACTATAACACCCCACACACACATACATATATATATATATTCATATATATTCATACATATATATATATATATAAATATATATATATATATATATATATATGCGTGTGTGCGTGTGTGTGTGATAGGAAATGGCATGCGCGGCTATCCCCTGTGTCAGCTCAAACATGTTGCGGTATTGGCCAAGGCTTGGCATACCTCGATAAACCTGCGAAATCTCGCATACTGTTGCACGACGACATGCTGTTTTCCTTCGGGGAACATGTCATGTTCACCAGTCTAGCTCTGCCTACTATACTCCCCCCCTCACCGGCCTGCTCGATGTGCTCGAAGTCCTCAGCAAATCGTTCCGCCAGACGATGTTTTGACAAGTTTGCAGAACCTCATGGTCTGGGTTCCTCAATGCCTGGTTCAACCATGGTCTTCTCTTGCTGCCTACATGGTTATAGCAGTATTATAGCATAGCCAATATGCCCCAAAACGCCGTTGCAACTCCTCCGGCCCCTCTACCGCGCAAAGGCCGGTGATGAGCTTCAGGGTCTTGTGCCGGCTCAACCCGCGCATGCATACTACATTGCTCATGTTGTAGAATGACGGAGCAGCAAAAAAGGAAGCAAAGACGGTGCGAATCTGAATAACAGGACCGCCGTAACGCTTCCATGTGGGGGCGTGCGAAGGGATGGGGTTTCAGCTTCTTGGTGGCCTTGACAAGGGCACTTTCGTGGTTTTCTCGCCTCGGCCACATCGCCGGCATCGTCCGTGGATACATTGGACTCCACCTCACATTGCGCGCTAACACTGCGAGCTTTGGTTCGACAGGACCTCACCACTCGGCATCAGAGTAGATACTGTCTTCCTTTGCAAGATATGAGGGACTTCTTCAAAGCAGGGGATAATAAGGGGTGTCCCTTGTTTACTTGTGGGATCCTACCATTTTGGTGGCTATATTGGAGGTCCTCCATTTCTGAAGCTCCCTATACCTTGAATCCAAAACCCATAGTTCGGCGGCCTTGCCACGCCTTACCTGAAAGATTCAGGTCAAGTTTCAAGGAACCATTAAGACGAACGCCATGAACAGCATGGTCCTTCTTCGGATCGTTGATGTTGTAGAAAGCTGCTACCAAAATGCGGAATTCATGAAACTGAGTAACTGGGATCCTGCGGTGGATCTTTGGGGAAATGTGTTCTTCTGCCAGGGCATTCACTCCTTGCATCAAACCAATTTCGTCACATCAGCTGAAGGCAAAGGAACTCGAACCGGCTTAAGTTTCCAAAACAGAACCTACGTGTGAATTGCTGGGACCTTGTCCTGAACCCGTTTTTGCAGATGCCTCAACTCTAAGCCCTGAAATCCCTGAACAATGAACCCTTCCCCCTAAATCCTAAACCCCTAAACCCTAAACCCCTAAACCCTAAGCCCCTAAACCCTAAAGCCCTAAAGCCCCAAACCCCTAAGGTAAACCTTCCTGCCAGGCTTCAGTCGGCACCATGTCGATGGGAATGAAGGCCACGGCTTGCGCAGCTTTGTTCTGGCTGTGAGGCTTCGTCACTTTGCAGCCCATCTTCCCGGTCCCAAGGCGTCACAAAGCAGTGCACACGTGGCTCTGATCGGTTGAATTGGAGTTGGGGGTTTGGGGCGCTAGTTGCAATCCACCTGCTAGAGTCTTGTCCTGCAAGGAGGGACGGAGGGCCTTGCAGGAAATCCATGCTCCTGGATGAATTGCTCATTTCAGGAGTCGCCGCCCTTTGAAAATGCTTGCCTATCGACAAATACCACTGCAACAAAATCCATACGGAACAAGCAGCTTTGGCTTAAGGTCTATGGGAAGGCAGGGAGGCATCTTGAGCCGACTGATGCACTCCGGCTGCTGCTGACCTCTTGGGACTTCACCGGCCTCCCACGCGTACACAAAGTCTAAGGGAAATACAGGCAATGATTAACGCGAAACTCAGATCCTTTCGGGACGAATGCTGGCTCGGTGGGGAGTAGGAAGTGTAAAGATCTATTGCCGAGCCTCAACCGGAAGTCAGGCTTCGGTTTGCAAGTTGGGGGAGAAGTGCCGTCTTCTTGGTCTGTTTGTCATCCGGCTGCTCAAGTTGCAGCACTCTCCAACTCAGCTTCGCAAGTTAACAGTTGCTCTACTCAGACATTGGCCCGGAGTACATGTAGCAAACTGCTACATCGCTGGAATAGAGCTCCTCCCTTTCTCAACCCGTCGATCCACAACTGTAAAGTCTGATCTCATTAGCGCGATTGTTCACTGCTGGGTTTAGGGTTTAGGGTCTGTCATACACAAGCCGAGTAAGATTACAACATACTCCAAAACCAAGTCAAATAGGTGACTACGCCCGGAAGAGCCTGCTTTCCACAATGATGGCCATTATCCTTTGACAGTGCATGCGTGCAACAGCCTCAAGTTCCCGCATTTCCCACGAAATGACAGCACTATAGGCTAGATTCCTCTGCAGTTTGAGTATTGAGGCTGAAAGCAGCAAGCATAACTATTGTAAGCTTCAAACTCTGCTTCACAATGCACTCAGTGCCTGCACCCAGGAGAAGTGAGGTACTCCCACCCAGGCTAGTCCCACTTTGGGGGCTGGGAACCACTGTCGACTGTTGACTATGCAATAATTGGTGAATTCGGAACGAAGCCTGTAACCGTAGCTCTGATGAAGTTTCTATCCCTTCCTAGGCAATCTCAGTCGTTTGCTGCCTCCACCTTGTGCTAGATCGAGACGCAGCATGCGAACACCGAGGGATGCTCCTCATTGACGGTTTCCTGGTGAGGATCTCGCACAAACACGTCCGAGGATTCCGCCTGCACAAGGGGAACAGCCATGCAAAACCAACTAGCATATAGTTGGCATATATAACATATAACTTAGTATGTTAAAACTAGCATATAAAAAATGTAATATAATATAATATAATATAATATAATATAATATAATATAATATAATATAATATAATATAATATAATATAATACCAATATAGTATAATATACAATGCTAACATATAACAAAATATATAGTGTTAAACTATATGTATACACGTGTTGTAATGTGTGTGTATATATATATATATATGCAACTACACAACATGATAAACATAGATAGACAGGTCGATGGATAGTCCCAGGCTTCATACAACCCCAAGATGCTTTCATCAATGTAAAAGCCCCCATGCAGGGCCTGGATACCTGGCACTCTCGTGTCCGTGTGTGGGCTTTCGACGTCTTCCATCTCTGAAGTCCCGGTGGATGTGGATGCTTTTGACTGCGAGGCCAGGTTCATGGGGCAAGCTTTGGCATCAAGTTCCACGGATTTGCTGCCGCAGCACCCCATGGAAAAGTAGGCCCGAAAAGGGGGCTGCAGGTGCTAGACACGGGTTCCTGAGACCTGCTGAGCCTGGACAAAGCTGGCACGCATGCATGTAACGAACAAAAACTGCCTTACTTCTCACAGAGTCTACCCCCTCCTGGTTGCGGCCACAGATCTGCATATGTTGAAACAATGCTGGGCATCCATCCCACGAAGGTGATAATCAACGATGAACCTGATTCCGAAATCCCTTGCGGCATTGCACACGATATGCTCGCAACGTCAATTTGTGGGTGAGACATGGACGCGGAAATCGTTGCGTGCAGGGTTAGCGTTCTCGAAGGTCGATATGCCCAGAGAGCAGACTCGCTGCGAAGATGTGCTCCAGTTTGTAATGGGGATGAACCTTTGGTCTATGACATGGAGTCTCCTTAAGCCTTAAGCTTCATGACCAGACCTCCTGTCTCCTGAGAGACATGAGTCTCAGACTGCTGCGTCAGTAGTACACAGGCTCAAGGGCCTGGGTTTCTTGCATTGCCTCGGTTCACCAAGCTTCGTCAGCTTCTCAGAAAAAAGCAACGGCAAATCTTGGAACATGGTAGGAAATTACCCTGCGGCTACCATGCCGGCCAGCCTGCAGTATTCCTTATTGAGGCCAGGCGGAGGGGGGGGGGGGGCTGTCATAAAGGAACTCCTATGAATTCCTAGTTGCAAAGTTGTCGAAGTAGGCCACGTGCCATCCTCAGTGCTGCTCAACGGAGCAGAAAGGCAAACAGCTAATGGCGGGGAGCTAAATGAGAAATCCTTGGTTGTAAACAGTACCCAAAGGCTCCATGTACCTTTATAGTAGATACTTAGGCCTTAAAGGGGTGCCTATAAGTATGTACTATATGGGCACATGGAGCCTTAAGGGGTATGTGTTCTGGATGCCATAGTAAGAACCACGGAGTTCTCAAATCATGTTCAGCCTGAATAGGCCCGGGAACTCTAGTGAACCGGGAACCAGCGGCCGCTGTCTTCTCAGAGCACACTGCAAGCACTTGAGCGAAGAATTTGTCTCAGCATTCATTTTAGATGAATCCTGAATATGGTTGTAAGTTAAAGTATATGGCTTAGATGTAAGGATTTGTCTCTGCATTCTCTAGGTATCTGAGCATCCTGCCGGAAAGAAGCGCAGCTGCGCCGATAGTATGATCAGAGTCGATGGAGACCACCTTAAAGCCGAGATGTAAGGCAGGGTTTGTGAGAAGGTTGGGTTGAACCCTTTTGCAGCTGGGCTGTGAGTTGAAGCCTAAACCCTAAACCCTAAATTGATCATACTGATCTCACCAGTAGCACGATCAACCTAACGCCAAGCACTTCTCAGCTTCCCGCCTCCTCAGTGTCGTCAACTCTCACCTGCTGTGCCGAACTCGGCATGCGGGATCACCGCCGGGGGTTGTTTCTCTTGAAATATAGGTCCGGTGGGCTTGAAAGACACATGGGTTTATGGGCTTTCAGTCTAGCAGCGTGCGGAGTGCGGAGCCTGTTTAAAGGGCTGAAGACTGCAGGCTTGAGGAGGGAACGCCGCCTGCTTTGGGAAGAGCAATGCGTTGATTGGGATTTGACGCTTCTGCCTCGGAAGCCTGCCAATCAATGCAAGCGGTGGCTGTCCTGTTTGTGCTAGTTTATTTCCAAATTCTCGGCGAGTGTGGGCAAAGAAAGCTCGAACTCATCAACTCTGCGCTTTGGCTGTCTAGCTACGCCCGACGATTCGTTTGCAGCCAAGTGTCTCGAATGCGTGTGCCGTGACAGGCGAGTCCTTGTTTGGCATTTTCCACCCTTGAGGAAATTTAAAGTAAATAGGCTCTGGTTTGCCAGCCTGCCAAATGCGTGCGTCCTCCAACAATCTGAACGATCTCTTCCATCTCCCCAGTAATCAAACGAGCAAGGTTCTCGTGTCTGTGAGACGCTTGTGGCATGAATCTAACTTGCAACCCTTCCACTCTTATTCCAAGCGCATTCTCCTCCAACTGCCCAAAATGAACTGGCCCCACCTACCCCGAGCCCCATGTCGGGCACCCAAACCCAGCTAAGACCCGAAACCCTTCAGGCACCGTAGACCATTGAGGTCCAGTGGCTGAGGCGGTGCCAAACGCCCAGAGGCGCCGGCAAATTGCCGCTGGCAAGGATGGTGGCATTGGAGCCACCTGCTGGGGCATGTCTTAGTGTGCTGGTTTTGTGGATTTGCGTGAGGGCTGAGGGCTGAAGGGAACTGCGGGGTTTGGGTTGTGTGTGTATATACTATATAAGAGGCTGAGGGTTGTCAAGGACCGAGCTCATAAGCCACAACAACTTAGATTCTTACGGCTCATATAATATAATCGATGGTGAATTGAAAACACACGCCTCCGTGGTTTAGGCCAGGTTCTTCGGGAATCTTTAGCTACCTTTTTCCGTAGGCATGAGCACGTGTCGACATGCCCCTTCCACTTGCTGGCTCGCGGTGGCATGCCATGCCATACCATACCGTTCCATACCGTACCATGCAGTACCATACCGTACCAAACCGTACGATCCCATACCGTACCATGCCATACCACTCACTGCCATGCCGTACCATGCCATACAAGACCATAGCATACGATACTATACGACACAAAACGCTGCATTGAGATACAGCACAATATCACACGGTTCAACACAATATAGCTTGGGCATTGCCCCCACCATGTAGCGGTCTTGATTAGACTACAATTGGGGTCACATTGAGGGATATATATACATATCAGAAATATTATGCAACAACTACAGGGTCGGGACAGTATCCCAAAAATACACTAATTACTGCACAATACAATTCAGCCAAATACAATACAGTTCCATGCAGTACAGTACGATACAGTACATACGGTACTTACACCCACATCTACGTAAATACATACATGCATACATGAAAACACATACATACACCTACTTACATACATCCATGCATGCATGCCTACATACATACACTGGCATACACTCCTCATATGGAACCACGTGCATACGTGTATACATTCAAATCTGCATACGTACATACAAGCATACGAGTACGTATCTGCTCGCTTGCATGCCTACGCACCTGCCCTACCTGTTTGCCTACGCACCTACATACAGTCACACGTTCGTTCATTGTGTCTTTGGTGTTTTGTGCGAATACACTCGTAATTCACGTCACAGTACATTGCAATACGGACATCACTGCAGAGTGATACAGCAACACTCGGAGATTGCGTGCATACGAAAATAGGTGCAAACATACATGCAAATATACGCACAGTCATTTGTACTTACAGAATCCTACAGACATACATACACACATGCATACGTGCATACATGCATCCATACATGAATACAAGCCTGAATGCACACATGCGCACAAAAACAAACATACATTGCATACATACCTACATATGTACGTACTGACTTAGTTACTTACCTGCTTGTTTTCTACATATAACACTTATATAATCATATATATATATATGCATGCATGCATGCATATATATATATATACACATACGCACAATATGCGCACAAACGTACGTATATATCTACTTACTGTTAATCACTTACTTATACTTACTTGACTCAGATATTTGCTTCCTAACTCATTTACTTCCTTGCTTACTTACTCGCTTGCTTGCTTGCCTACTAACCTACTTACTTGCTTGCTTACTTACAAACACATGTGTATATATATATATATAGTCTTTATAATTATATATCTGTATATATATATATAATTAAATATACACACAAATGCGTACATACGCTCACAGACAGGCCAAAGCAACATGTACAGGTGCACATGCACCCGCACACAACCGGTTTCTCCCGCATGCAGGATGTGAGCATGAATCTTTTTGCACCTTATAAAACCCATAAATTGTCAAGCTCTGCGTCTCCCAGGCTTAAAGGACACCGACTCAAGCTCAAATCTCAACTTACCGGATCCGACGACACGACAGCAATCCTCAACCTGAAGCTCCAGATCTGATCAAGAAGCCGGGCCTGACTCGAGGCGCCAAGTACCTCGATGTGCGGCATCCAAGCCCATCCTGAAACTTCACGGGTGTTGTGGGTTCGGGTCTTGCTGGATCTCTCAATCCTACGCCGCCCGAACCACAACCTGCAGGATTAAGCCTTGGCAAACACGTGGCTGTGCTGAAGAAAGGGCGGTCTCACATACACTCTCAGATGGCTAAACTTCGATATTTTGCGTGGTGTAAGCATGTGTGTACTTTTGTATTTTTTGCGTGTATGTATGTATGTACGTATGTATGTGAGTGTGTGTGCATGCAAGCACGTGTGCATGCATGGACACAAGTATGTGCGTATGAATCGAAGAGGGAATGAATAAATGAAACAATGGCATAATGAAGAATGAGTGAATGGGCACATGAAGGAACAAGGGTGTGATTGTGTTTGTGTGTGTGTGTGTACGCACGACGAATGTATGCCTGCAGGTATGTATAACCCGTGCATGCACATGTGTCTAAACATGGAGTTTCGTATGAATGCTTGTACACATATGTTGTACACGTTCGCATGCTGTTAAACAGACGTCTGCATGCACCGTATACGTACACACATGCATCTGGACATGCATGCTAGGCACATGGGGATGCGCACGATGCATGCATAGCTATACAAACGCAAACCAAAGTCTTATTTCTATCCAGGGTCTAGAAGGAGAAAGTGAAAACTATGCACCCAGCAGTGTATCTTGCTTTTTCTCGTGCTTGGGTACATTGCCCTGTCTCTGCCTACGTCATGAAACTTTGTTGCTGCATGCACGGACGGCTGGCTTTCTGGGGCCGCAGCCTTACGCAGTAGCCGCTTCGCCCCGTGAGGCCGTAGAGGAGATCTCCTCAGGTATCGGACAATTACCTCCAAGCAGGCCTCAATGATGCCGGAAGCTGTTGCTAATGATGGCACGGCGATGATACCGCGGATGCTTAAGATGTTGGTGACTTGGTGACAATCACGATTGCGAGTCCTACTGCACTCTGGTCCCAAGCTCTCGCTCCTCACTCTCACTTGCTGCTGCCGCTACTACGACGGCGGTGCTTCATAGTTCATGCTAGTTCTGACAGGCATCATCCTGACTGTTTGGTACACCTGACGATTGTGGCCGGCAGTGATCATGGGCTCGACACCACGCAAACACCGCACTCGTCACCGCAAGAAGTCCGCTCTGGATTCTGATTCGCATGGCATCTACAATTAACCCCGGAACCAGTCTCGAGTGCTCATTTCTCCAGATGCCTTAGCACGCTCATCGAGAGCAACCGTTGGTGAAACGGCCAGCCCAAGCAGGTGTAGGAGGGAACTTCGCATCCGGTGTTATCAACCCCAAATGTTCAGGATGTATGCCAGGAACCGTAAATTCACAAACCTCCGACGGGAAACTGGAGGGTCAAGCTGTGCGTTGGAAGCTTGGGGCCTATAGAGGGGTAGAAAGTCGAAACCCCGAAACCCAGAATCTTGCGCACAAGGCGTGTTCAACCAGCTCTTTCGTCTTCGAAGTCTCGCAGTTGTCTACGTGGTTTCACCTCGTTCTGGTTCCCGGCACTTGAGGATCACCCTTGAAAACTGGAGACTTTGCAAGGCCTCCAAAGCCTACGTCGGGTTCCGAAAAGGACCAGATTATTGCTTAACGGCCCCAGACTCTTAAACCGAGTAAACTCACATGGACCCTGAGCCCCAAGAAAACCCTACACAAACCCTACACCCTTGGGGTATGTGACAGGCTCCGGACATCCGCTTGAGCAAAAGCTTTTGCCAGGAGGCCACTTCTAAGAGTCAAGACAAAGTTCTGATATGGTGTAATGTAATACAACAGAACAGAACACAGAACATAGAATATAATCAGAATGACGAAAAATGATTGAACATAGTCGGTTATAAAAGACCACAAGAAAGGAACATAATGGAACAATATAGAACTAGGTTAGGTTAGAATAGCATAGAATAGAACGTATCAGATAGTCTATGCAATTTGGAACAGAAATGCCTTATGCAGTAAATAACTCATGATATTTTCCAGCTAATGTAAACTGCATATGATGAGCCATGTCATGTATAGTGGCTAATATAGAGTATAAACTAAAACAAGAAGTAGAATATGAAATAGTATAATAAGGAATAAACGGAGTATAATAAGATAAAATCCAATAGAATAGAATGTAATATAACATAGTAGAATAGAATGGAATGTATGACATACACTATTTAACATACAACGTATAATACAGAAAAAATACATACATGTATATAATGTGTATATATATATATATGTGTGTGTGTGTGTATATATACATATATATATATATATTAGCCTAAACAACAAATAGCATATAGTCTAAAACATATGATACAACACGAGAACATAATACATATAAATTGCAACATCTAATTTATAATGCTCCGTAAACGATATGTATCATAACCTATGTGTCAAAAATGTTTTATACATAATATAGAACGAAAGATATGTAACATAAAGCAAGTGATCTGTGTATATACATATATAATGCACATATGTGTGCATGTATCTTGTAATATAACAAACTGAGAAATGACCAAATGTTACAGAAAGGTACGCTGTGGGGGCCCGTGTTTCTCGTGGGTCCTGGTTCTCTCTGTTCTAGGTAATGAGATTCACTACTTGCTTTAACTCATAAAGTTCCACACTCCAGAAAGGTTAATGGCCACTACAGCATTATCAATGTAGACAGTTTGCCTTCTTGTGCATTGTGCGGGTTACATCCTTACATGCGAATGACCACATGAACTTGAAACTCGTCCTGATTCCCGCTTCATTTCCGTGCAAGCAGCACGCTTTGGGGCAGGCCTCCCTCGGTAAAAAGAGCTCCAGTTGCAGACGTGAGTCAGTCGAGTCAGTGTACTTACAAGAAATAGCCGAAATGGGTCGCCCACACCCCTAGAGCCGGTAGGGCTTAAGGACTCAATGGGGTTTAGAGACATCGCTACTCAAGAGATGTTAGGACTCCAAGGTTATGGAGACTACCCCAACAGCAACTTCTGAGGTGTTCGATTCGACGCCATGGTCTGTGCTATCGTTTGGAGCCTCTCTGGAAAGCCTAGCTGTGAAATACCATTCATTTTAGCTCATCCCGGCAGCATAGACTTCAAGCCCAGATATCTGCAGTATATCTCAGAAAGCCCTAGCTGCTTCACCCATGTCTGCAGTTGGATGGCAAAGGACCAGGTCCGCTCACCAGTCTGGAGAATCTAATGAAAGAGGCCATCCTTTGGCCGTCAACTCCGCGGCGTCTCGATCCAGAACCTCACGGAACATGGCGGCGTAGTCCGCAAGCTATTCAGTCGCCCCCTGATAAGGGGAGGTTTGGATACCGCTAACGAAGCCGGACGTCTGCTAGACAAGGCATGTGGCTTCCCACCTACCCAAATGGGCCTATGCGTATGTTTCCTGGGGCTTTTAGAGGATCTGCAAGAATGACTGGCCCGTTGCCAACATACTAGTAGCAGCTGCCGGTGCTGATGGAGATGATCGCTTTGATCGAGCAAACATTGTTCTTCTTGAGGTGGTGGTGGCGGTCGACGCGTCCACCGTCTGACTGAAGTCACGCGACACTAGGCAGGGTGTACTATTTTACCCATGCTAAGCAGAAGTATACCTTCGCCTCTGATGCTGCAACCCCAATCTGCCTGTAGTTTCTCATTGCAGCAAACGCCACAACATACCGAATCACACAAAAGGCTTTTTGTGGCAATGTTCCCCAAAAAGATCGCAGCACGTTGATTCTAAGCTCATTTGTGGTAGTGCCGGATGCGTCGAACGAACCAGCAGGTACATCTATCTCAAGCTTGTCTGAGTTCCCATCTTTCAACTGTACCTCACAAGCCCAAGGCTGAACCCATGCCTCCTGGGTGGCAGCTTCCCGATAGATTTTGCGCCTGTGGGTGGCCCGGCTTGATTCACGGCAGTGCTTTGTGTGCGTAGCTTTGTTGTGTCCAAACCTTTAAACTTTGTTTGAATTTGTTCGGGGTCCCCAAGCTCTGGGACGCCTTTCAGATAAGAAGTAGCTGGCAGCTAGTCCAACATGGCACGGATGGTTTCAAACATGCGCTCGCTGAAGGCGAGCCTGACAACGGCTTGAGCCGCTCCACTCAAGGCACCCTGACACCCGGAATCGAGCCTCTAAAACCTAAGGCCCCACACCCACCAACAGGAAGGCGATGTTTTTACAACTTGGGGTTTCGGGCTTCGACCAATATGACTGCTTCAATGCAAATCTTCAGCCCACTCTGCCCATATTCCCTCCTGAGCCTCGAAGCTACAAGCCTACGCTCTTTAAGCCGGCCTGCATGCAAAGCAACAAGAACTGCAATATTCTCAGCCAGACAGTGGGGCACAGGGGTGCTGTATATTGATTGTAGTACATTATGGTAAAAGAAGAGAGCTTCAGTGTATATGTTAGTGTAATTTGGGATACGAACATATCAGCCCCCATGTTGAGACCACGGAGGATTCACCACAACCGCCGCTGCCACGCCACGAACCAAACCGTTGTGACTCGCAGATACTCTACGATTCAGAGTATGACAACGTGGATCCCATGCACGAACTCTCTCTTCTCGCGGTTGGAAGGACTTAAGTGTTGAACAGTTACGCAACAGTGCCGAAGAAAATTGCGCAGCTCCTTCTGACAACCAGCCTCACCGTTAAAATCTACTCCACCACTATCATACTACTATCATGATCAAGACGATCGTGGGGAATGAAGGTATAAATCCTGATGGACACGGTGGCCATGATATGGATCCGTAATCGCGACGATGGTGATAGCGCGGGTGTGGGGATGAGTGGTTGTAGACCGTCATCACCATGAACACGCTAGTCCAAGCATCAGAGGTAGGCCGTTGTGACGATGAAGGCAGATGGGGAGCGGATGATTCTGACATGAAATCGCTTAGGCTTGAGCAGTCCCGGTTTCTAATGGAACTGAAGGACTCTAAACAATACCCCTAACCTAAGCCCTGACCAGTACTTGGCGAGCCACTGCAGGCTATCAGCATCCAAGGATGTTTCATCGAAGGCCCAGTCGACGTGGCCGCTTGCAAGAGGCTCTTCCTGCTCTGAAGAGCACAGAAGCGGTTTGGGTTTAGGGCGTTTCGACTCTCACTCTCGCGCAAGGCAGGCAAGGCTCCACATAGGGCGTTTCGACTCACGCACTCGCTCAAGGCAGGCACGGCAAAGAGACGTCCCGAGCTTGCTACATGTACATGCCCAGAAACTGTCTTCCTCTTTAACCCGAGCTGCGCAATAACCCAAAACACAAGAGAGTAAGGGGGAATATATCTGTCAGATTGAGAAGACAGTGTACTGGTGACTTCAGAACCAGTCTTTTTTTGTTTGAATCGGTCGCATCTGTGTCCGATTAAGACACGTCCTTGTCTGGACTCCTGGTAGGGCTCTAGAACAGGGTTCTCTTCCATTGCTTCCAGTGCTCTGTCGGATCAGATGCAAACATTATTACTAAACTTCGGCCCTAGGCCTAATGCCAGCTGTAAGCCGGGGCAGCTGGGAATGGAGCAGACAGGGCCGACAGCTAGACATTGCTTCTTCGTCTCACTCGCTGTGACTTTGCAGTAGTAGCCGGAGTAGGTCGTGACCTTGGTGCACTTCCCGTCGCAGGCCGTGACATCTTGGTCATCGTAAGTCGCTTTGCCCGGCAGGCCGTCGCCCTTACGGGTGATGTCCGAATAGGCCAGCTGGTTGGCATAGCCCGCATGAATCTCTACATCGCCGATGTCACCATTGAAGCCGGAGCTTTTGGCACTTCCCACCTGGATGGACTTGATGGGCCTGAGGATGAAATCTTCTGCAGTCTTGCCACTCGGAAGTCCTGCTTCAACTTTTTCCCCGTCGAGGATGAACTGCGCGTTCAACCCAGCCTTCACGAGCTCGAAAACGTCTTACTATAATCCAGTCTCTTGCTGGCCCCAATCCAACCTCCACAACCATCCAAGCCCCGGCCATGAGGTGCCATACCAGACTTCGTCTGCGAGTACAAACACGCTTTGCCTCTCTTGCCGTACACAGGACCCAGACCGTGGCTGGTGAATACGACATCACCTGAAGCGCTCAGTCCGTGGGTAGTTGGCGTTATGTCCTCAAACTTCACCTTGCACTTGATGCGGAAAGACGGCGTCGGAGAACCCGCTGGCATCAATGGTCTTACCGTTGGTGCTCACCGTAGGCGGCGGCATGCCTTGAGTGACTTTGGCCTCCTCGGTGCCCCGCAAGTTCAGAGCTCCCACCAAGCTCAAGAGCTCTGCAGGTACACTGCGAGCTTCATTTTTGGCAAATGAGGCGCCGGCTAGACACACTCTGTCAAGCGGTGGCTTGAGCCCAAAAAACTAGGGCATTTAGGGTCTCACGGCCAAACGAACACCCCATGTTTTTGTTCTGACATCCTCAAATGTACAAGTACAGTACATGCAGTGTCTGCCTCCTCGTCGTGGTGGTCCTCCAGGTAAGCGTGCCGCAGGGCATCGTGGGCCGTGAGACGCTTGTTCCTCAAAACTACACCCTAAAGTGTAAGCTTAAACCCGAGACCCTATAAGCCCTAAACCCCAAGCTTTTGAACGGGGGGAGCTGCAAGATTGAGAAATTCCCATGGAGAACTCGAGACCTGGATATTCGCATGCTTCCATTCAGGCATGGGTGAAGCTTGAGGTGGAGGCTTAGGGGAAGCCTTATAAGAGGTCTCGAGAATTTCGGCGTTAATCGTGCCCAGACATCTGGAACTTCTTACTCTGTCTTCAGCATGGGCTTGGATTGTAAGAACCTCTAAACCCGACACCCCACAGATGCTGCAGCTTGAAGTTTCGGATGCATCTTTACGGTGGCTTGTTTAGATAGGCTTGGTGAAAGCTTCCGCACTAGTAGGTTCCAAAACCTAGTCAAGGAACATACTAGCAATGATGTCAGCATTGGTTTTCCCTAAACCCAAAGCCCGTGATTTTTGAACACCCGGTACCACCTGTACCGGTTTGTACAGGAACACGGCTCCGGTATCCAAGATTCCAAGAGACTCCTTAGGGCTTAGGGTTTAGGGCTGTGCCGCTTGTACCGGTTTGTATGGGGGCCATTTCCTGCACCCAGGATCCTTGGGGTGGAGTTCACCAACCACAAAAATGGTACGTCAGCTAGCTCCTGCCCTCAAGGATCTACTTTTTTCGTGTGGTGGTGAATGGTAGATCCAAGGCGGGTACCATACATACATATGTATGTTATATATATATATATATGTACACATGTGTATATATGTGTATAACAGGATGCCAACAAACCCACTCGCGCAAAGGTGCGGGTCGAACTGAAGAAGCCTGTCGAGGAGGTCACACTGGGTGTCCTTGGACTGAAGGGTTGGAGTGGCTTTGGCGTCTAAAGTTTCAGGGTTTCAGGGCTTTAGATTTAGGGTTTTTCGATGGCTTTGGGCTTCTGCGGGCTTCTGACACCCAGTAGGATTCTGTAGTGGCAAATTCAAAGCCTAAGGGCCTAAGGGGTTGACGGATTGAGTTGTGTTCCACGATTTGCAGGTGAGAAGCTTGGGGTGCTTTCGCTTTAGCCATACATGCTAAACTGCAAAAATTGAAATGTTCTGGCAAATCAAATCCGACTTTTAGAGGCAGGACAGGCAGGACCTTTCTTTCTGCTGCTACCTCCGCCTGGCTAACTAGCCCCCCTACCTTGTTCCCGAACCTGCAACTGAGAACTCGTTCTGAAAACCGGGCTGGTGTATATTGGTCGCAGACCCATCTCTTTGAGAGTGAATCTGAGGCACACTCCTGGCTAGTCGGAGCTTGTAACAAGGAGAGCCGGAGAGCCCGGAGGTCTTCCCCTAAGATAGTTAAGTTTCCGGACTGACTTAACTCCTTCAAAATCTATGAAAGGAATTCAGAAACGACACGTGGATTCCCCAAGTCAGCAAAGATGCAGATGCATGCGGGAACATCGCCTTCCAGTTCCTTGAGCACAGGGGACTCTCTCCGTTCAAAGTTCAAGTCGACACTCCGCGACTTCGACATCTTGTAGGACTTCTCGACCACTAAGCCCGCCGAAGCTCAAGCTCAACTGTGGGCGTGCCGGCTCAGGAGCACCAAAAGCAACTGGGGAAAGCGATTCCTTTACCTTTCCGAACATCCGCCTGGGGGTTAGGATTGTGGTTGAAGATTTCTCAAGTTCAAGGTATGAAATGCCTCCGAGATTCTGGCGCGGGAGACCCGGGTACTTGGTTCTCAGGAAGTTCCTGGCCGCCTGGTTTTCCTCCTTGGCTGACTGAAGTTACTACTCATTATTAGTGTTACTATTACTTCGTACTAATATTACGATTCAGATGATTGTTTCTACCATTAAGTACTATCATGATAAAAGAAGGAAAAAGTCATGAATTCGCGTCCGAAACGACTTGAATTTCCAAACAGTTGACGAGATGCCTTTCATGAATCCTCATGAGGGTTTATGCGCAACAGAATCCTGTCTAAGGCCCCTACATAGAACCCTGATAGTAACCCTTATAGTATCCCTGTTAAGGAGCCCTTTAAATCCGAAACTCGTCCTTTGGGTCTCTTTCTTGCTACATCGGGCGAATCCTTCAGCTCACCTCCCTGAACTCTGGACGGGCCTGCTCTGCTACATCGAAAAGAGGGGGGAGACTTTGGACGTGAGGGGGCGGCCTGCTGTGGCAGGTGCAAAGATTCTTCGGCCCCAAAACTCACAGATGCTGCGCCTCACGAATTCAGTTGCAGCCCCCACCATCTTTCAGCCCAGCAAATGCCTCACTCCGAAATGCCGAGGCACCGGTATGAAGGAGAGTTCGGACTCCTCTCCAATCCGGGGCTCACGTACCCATGCAGTTGTACAGGCCCATGCCAAACAGTCGGGCTTTTGATGCGAGTATCTCTCTGCAGGCTTAGGGACATATTCATTCTTAACCCGGTTGAAACGCAGCTCGCCCTCTGCAGCTTTCTGCATGGCCTCCGGGGTTCCCACGATGGCGCAAATGGACCGCAGCCTCAGCAAGATATCCAATGGAACTTGCGCGAACACTCCTGCAACTACTGACCCAAAGCATGGGCAGGAAATCGATTCAACTGTCGACCCTTTATAGCAATCATTGCTGCTTTGTATCCGGATGACAGCTTGTAGTGCTTCTTTAAACTGCCAACCCCTTCTCCCTGCAGACCACCAGACACACTGATCTTCAAACCCTCCTCCCTAAACCCTAAACTTTTCTAAACTCTATAAACTCTGTAAATCCTATAAGCCCTATAAACCCTAAACCCTATTCCCTACTAAACCCTTAACTGTGCCTCCGATCAGGGAGCCAAGCGACTGGTCTAAGAAGTCCGCCCCACGGAACATGGGTGCCCGACTAATGAGCTCTCCGAGGATGCATCCTGCACGGCATTTAAGGCTTCGACGTTGACTTTGGGAGGCAAAATAGCTTTAGTGCTTAGTAGCTGCTATAGAGCTTGACTACCATGCTCTCTTTTGTTTGTGGCTTTCAAGATGTTGCAATTTGGGGCACATGGTCCAGGGTTCGGTTGTGAAGGATGAGGCTGTGAGCATTGGGGTTAATGCTGCTCCCTCTCGCATCGAGTGTGAGGGGCTACCAATGGCTACGAGATGCTACGAGTACCTGCTGAAGGTGGGCGGTTTGGCGTACCGCCAGGCTTCTTTCCGGAGCTAATGTTGCCGGCTTAGGGTTACGTCTGTTGATGTTCCTGCAATACCCTGCCGCAACAACCCGGTGAAATTCAACTTTGACACGAAACCCGAAGAGCTTCGGAAGAGCGACGGCTACAAGAATAGATGCAACAGCGAAGCTGACAAAGAGCAAGCAGGTCTCGGTCGAAGCTATCACTAGGCCCTAGGAGGCCAAGAAGCCCTCGGTCGTGAGGAGATGAGGGAACTACTAGGCTCGGAAGCACTAGGTTTGCTGTGCACTCCTTTTAAGGTACGAGGTTCACTGGCTTCGTGTAGGTAGCCTCCGACAGTAAGTGGAGCACTGGAGGATCTGCACGCAAAGTACGAACCAAACAGTGTCATTTTCTAACGAAATAGCTGCACGCTCTGCTGGCGGACTCGGGCTTTGGCACGACCAGCCAGAGTGAAGAGACGGCCATTTTTGGACGGTATCCAGTGCACTGAGCTGGCCCTTTTGCGGTTTGGTGGTGGGGGGCGTTGGTTCCAGGGCTCCATGCTTTCAAGACATACGTACATGCATGCATGCAGACACGAAGGCTGAGCCCACGTGTAGTGCACAGCACGCATTTCAGCACACATGCCACGTTACATATGTGCACGCACGCACTCAGACCTACATACAGGCCTACCTGCCTACCTGTCACACTACACAACCTAGCCAGCTGGCTACGCCCTTATAGCCATGCATATATGCAATTGCCCAAACAAGCAACAACAACAAACTTAAAAAAAAACGAAAGAACCAACCAACCTACTAGCCCGACACTGACAGACCTCATAAATAGCAGTACCGAAATCTCACAAGCAAGAGACGCAGTGCCCAATGCACCTGCGCTCCACATGTCTACAGCCGCCGTGTACTCCCTGGAGGTGAGGATAACCTCCCAGCGGAGCAATCAAAGGAATCGAAGTGCCAAATTGAAGAAGACACTCCTGCACCAGAGTTCCATCACAGAGAACCATGTTGTGGCTCCAACCCTGTATACATACATCCCCAATTGTTATGCGAAGCTCCTGCCAATGTAAGCTGCGACTGCACCCTACCAAATCCGTTCGCGGACTTTGGTCGTCGAACTATAGGGTTTTCAAAACAAGACAAGAGCCACTCGGGTCGCTTAAGTTGGTGTCTTGCCGCATGTAGGCAAACCTTTATGTAATTGACTCTGTGATGGTAGATTGCCCCTATACCCTATACTCTCACCGCAATTATCCGCAATGAAAATCAAAACCCTCGTCGTTTCGTTCTGCAGTTCTTGCTGCCACTTCTGAGTTTCTTGGCAAACGCCGCCGCCTCCGGCGCTCTATACCAGCGGGTGCCCACGTACTCCGTCCGGAGCCAGGTGTCATCGTCCTGATCGAAGCCCGCCCGTCCTGGGTTGAGGGCATCGGGAAATTGCCGCGTCAGGGTCTACGATCTGACCGCTTCACGGATGCAGGAATGCAAGACTAGGGGGCAAATGGTCCAATTCGGTGCGAGGCTTTCTGGAGCTCCGATGGCAGGACGCTGGCTGTGTACTGCTTCTGAGCTTGGCATTGAAACCTCCTCAAAAGTTCAACCGAAAACAGTCCTTCCTAAACCGCACACAGCCTGGACAATGTTGAGGTGTGGTGGCGCGGCAGGGTTTCCATTGGAGCAAAGGAAGTTCAAGGTGTGTCGAAAAAGGGAATCCCGGAAGCCACAGTAACAGCTATTGCTCGCAACATCAGAATCGCCTGTTCCTACTGCTCCCAGTGGTGCTACTGCCTAGTGGAAAGCCGGAAGCCGAATCCTGACACGCAGGACACTTCTCTTGCGGTTTTCAGCGGCCTCTGGCGAGACCGAAGTCGCAAAGCCTGCCATGCTCAAAGACCAAAGTCAGCATGCGTACACACATGCATAGGGTGGGTTTAGGGTTTAGGGTTTAGGGTTTAGGGATACATTTAGCACTCACACTCCAAGCTCAGGCGAGGTTTATGGCGGAAAGCAGAAAGCGGAGGCACTCATCACGAGCACAGGCATACATACATGCATGAATGCATCATACATGCGTACCCAAAGCCTACATCCCCAAGACCGAAGACAAACCCCAAACTACTACATCCGGGGAAGCGGCGTTCCATTCTGCATGAGATGCGGTCAAGGCATAGGCCGAAAGTTAAATATTGAAAGAGGCTGCACGGAGATATCCTGCTTTATATGCAAGGTGAGAATCAAGGAATGAATCACATTGCTGATCAAGGCTTCCGCGCGATGGGTGAGTCTCGGGACGAACCGGATTTGGAGAAATTCACGGGCCAAATGCAGAAATATTGTTTGAACCTGGGTTGTTTGCTGCTGTCTGCTTTGGAGGCTAAACCATGACCTCTATACTGCAAGCCGAGGCACTTGATGTCACAATTCTTGTTTACCTGAGCGACGCGGTGGTTGGTTCAGAGATGCCCTCGTCTCCTGGCTGCAGCCCAAGCATGTACTCAACGTAGCTGGTATTGATGTCAATGTGAATGTTTCGGAAGTAGGGTCCATACCACTAGCAAGCCGAGCTTGGGGATGTTGTCTGGTTGAGTTTGGACGAAGCCTTCTGAAGACTGACTCGAGGGGTTTGTAACGTTTAAGGTTTAGGGTGTTCAGGCTTTCAATTTTCCAAATGGGATCTCGGAGCGCTGGAACAACCCCCGACCCCGACCTCACACACAAAGCAATCCCAGACCTCAAGCCCGAAGTCTAAAGCCAGTGTGTTCGGAACCCAGACCCCAAACACACATAACCGGCAGCCAAAACACCAGAACATTCAGAGGCTTCAGATCCCTGTGCACCACATTGGCAGAATGCAAGTACCTTGGTCTCAAGGGAAGCACATAAACTCACCTATTCTCTTCTTCCTCTGAATACTCTAGAAAGTTGTGGTTTCAAAACTTGGATATCTGACTATTGCTTCTGCTGCTAGTAACTGCCAGTAGTAAAACTCTTGGGTGATATGGGTAGTTTTCTAAATTAGGATCCTCTAGGGTCCTTTTATCAGGGTGCCGTACTATATTGGGGACCTAAAAAGGGACCCTACTTTAGAGAACTACCCATATGCTTCTTGTTGAGAAGTGGCTCTGAGGCTAAGTGCAGCCTTCAGGGAAACATAGGGGCCTTAATAATCTGAATACGATTTTGGGCAATATATTATACTATAGTCAAAAAGACTGGTATCGAGGGGCCTTAACAGTTTGAATAGGATTTTGGGCAATATAGTACTATCGTCAAAAAGACTGGTAAATAATTTAGGCCCCTATAGAAGAGTTAATGGACCCTTTGCAAAGCCAAGGCTGAGGACATGCTGACTGTCACGGCAACAAGAAGGGCCTTCATAACTAGAAGTTTCCCTCTTGCATGGCAAAGATCATAACCAGAATAGGGCGCTGGGGTAGCTTTAGTATAACTCTCATGAGGAACCCCCAGGAATAATATTGGTAATCAGCCTGGGCTTCTATATTAGAGACTGCCGATTGAAGTACTATGAAACAGGGGCCATGTCTTTTGCAACTGCTGCAGCAACTACCGCCGGCGGCGACAGTGGAAACGCAAGCACATGATTCTTCGCAACCAGCTAACACATGTTTGTAAGACCAGACATATCATGAGGACGACAGCTGAGATTTGCAAGCGCCAAAAAAGCAGCAACGAAACGGCAACTCAACACTCCTCATGCTCTCTCTTGCGCATGTGCTGAATTGTGTTGAAACGGCTTAAACCTCCACCCCTTTCCTTTTGCTCGCCAAGACAAGTCGCAGCAGAGCCCGCAAGATCTGGTAAATGAAAAACTGCACGTGGTCTTCGCCTGCACCCAAAAAGATGAATCGGAACAGGTCTGCGTGCGGCTGACTGGTGACTGGATGTGGATTTCAGTTCCTACTGACCTGAAACCCCATGGTAAAGCCTAAACTGATCCTACACTCGCTCCCTTATCGGCGTGGCTTCTCTCTCCCCGAAATATACCCGAAGGCATAGACTCGCATAGACGGTAAGTGTGGAATCTGGGAGTTGGGTTTTAAGACAAGCTTGTGTTGCCCAGCAAAATAATGGTGTTACAGTCCCCATAAGACGATGACGAAGCTAACGCTTGAGCCCGCAAAAAACTATCGCAGGTGAAGGATCATGCATGCTGAGTTTCGTATCATGAAGCAGGGTGACTGAAATAAAAGCGAAGTTGGCCCCCAATGTACCGTACATATATCCTACCTACTCACAGCCCTACTTCCAGTTCCTCAAGTAAACTGCAACCAAATCACAGCGAATCTCCCAGCTGCCTTTAGCCTAAAACCCCTGACGCCCACGGCAAGGCACTGAGGGGCTGGTCCGAGCAAATCACCGTGTGCAGATCTGCATCCATGAGCTCCGTCACCAGGTAAACCTCGGACCCCCACTTGGGCCCCAAATAAAGCCAGTGATACTAAGACTATTAATAATATTATAATACTAAGGATAAGAACAAAAAAAGACTGATAACAATAATAATACTAGCTCTGGTAATCATCATCATACTGATAACAAGAGTAATGATGATACTACTAATGCTGATGACACTAACAATAAAAGCAATAGTCTCAGGCCGTAACTCTGAACTCTGAACCCTGAACCTATACCGATAATCTTCATTCTGGTTTTTCTTGGGGGTTACCTGATAGGATCCTAGATATAAACTGGTTAAACCAAGTTGTATTCCTACAGGGGTTCGGACTCTAACTGAAACCTCCGGAACACTTCAAGAAGGGCTTCGAGGGTTTTGCGGTCGAGGGCCAGGAGACCCAACCTCACTGAGCTGCGATTCCCCGAAACAAAAGATGTTCTCCGAGTTAGATTCCTTCCGGGTTCTTTCGTGCCAGGGGCTTTGGTTGAAAATTCCGGTTTGGGTGACGGGCTGTTCCGGGTAATTTGTGCAGCAGTCAATTCCCATGTGGGAAAAAATGCATGGTAGGTGGCAGAAGGAGATGAGTGAGTGTGGAGAGTCCGATCTTCGAGGAAAACACGGCAGTAGGACGTGACATTCAGCGTTTGGAAGGGCCCCTGAACCCTGAACCTGTTTTTGCAACCGGCTTTCAACCCTCAACCTAATCACAAAACCCCGAGGCAGCAGTGAACTCGCCTCGGTGAACACAGTAGAAGGTGGCTCAAGGACCTGCCAAGAAAAAGACTCCGAACTATTAAACTCTACTGCTGTCTAGGGTGTAGGGATTGTAGCTAAAACCTCGACTGGAATTCCATTGTTGTCTTTTCCCTCTCGCATTGCGAATTCATTATGTAGGTTTGTGGTTAGGATCCCAGAACCCACCAACAGGCTAGCCAAACAAGGAAGTCTCTTGTAAATTATAGGTAAGCCTGTACCTGGAGTCCCAAAGCGCACTCAACATAAACCCTTTCTGCAGCAGGCTTCTCTCGCCCGGAACTTAAGCCCGAGATCTGGAAGCCCACTAAACCCTAAACTTAAACCCTTTTGTTGCCCCTGGACTGCAGATCCTGAGCTGCATGGTAGGGGGGGCATGTGTGTAAATCTTGCAGGTCTGGTTTCGGCAGATTCTCAAAACCTAATAACTCGAAGTTCTGGTCAACGGGCCGAACGTCTTGCACCGTGCATCGGGTTCAGGGTTTGGAGATCAAGTTTGGGTTCAGGGTTGACGACTTAAGCTTTAGAGACCACAAAATGGCATCCACAGCCTGATCTAGCAGGTATATAAACTTCAAGCTGCACGCACACGCACTCGCACTCGCACACGCGCACGCATACGCATACACTATCAACAAATAGCATTAACTAGTCAACTAGTTAGTTAATGTATGTGTAGATTATGTGCATATTACATGTACATACATATATATGTATATATATATATATGTATATATCTACATATCTACATATCTATCTATCTATCTATCTATCTATCTATCTATCGCACGCACACGCAGGATATGCAGGCAGCAACAGTGCGCATGGCTTGTTCCGAAACCCGAATCCCACAAAACTCAGGCCGTCTGAGTACGATGCTCAGCTCACTCAGCGCTGTTGCGTTGGGGTTGGGGGGCTTGTGGATGTTTCGGCGCTGGGTTTTAGGGTTTGCCGGTCCGAAAGCTATGTGATCTCTACAGCTTAAGCAATCCAAAAACACCCCTGAAGGAAAAAGGAGGAAAAGCTACCTTGACAAGCTTGATGATGCACTCATGCTCCAGCATGCTCAGCCTCAGTCGTTAGGAATGGGAACAGCCTCACTCCCTTTCTCATCCTTCTGATCGTCATGCTAACTTAGTGCCCCAATCCGGGTTAAGGTGTCTGCTCCTGGTGTTGGCTTCATTTGGCCTAGTGCAGCATCGGGCTTGTTTGGCGAACTCACAGATGTGAGATTGATTCATTCTTCAACTTTGGTTTCAACACATGAATCACCCACTGGCAGATTATCTTTTCTCGAAACACCAGGCTTTATACTTTATTAGCAGTCATCAAATCGAGGCTACCAATATAGTAGCCCACCCAATCAGCTACAGCCTAGCTGCAACATCCTGCGAAGCTTAATTCTGTCATAGGAGCGAGAGTGTATTCTGATTTGTTCACCTGTCCCGATTATTTAAACTTAGCAGTACGTTCAACAGGAATTGAATAGGGTTTCGGGGATATGAGGATATAACCATGATGACCCAAACGAAAATTACCTAGTACTAAGCACTTAATCCCTTCCCCGTTATATCCAAAGTGGCGGCCTCCCCCCAATAAAAACTCGGAACATGTTTTTTTTTGCTAGGGGGTAGTTTTATCTCTACAGCCACGTTAGAGGGGTCGTGCTCTTGCTCCTACTCTGCGCCTCTTGCGCCTGCTCCTGATCTTGCTGTTGCTCCCGCATTTGCTCCTGCATTTGCTCTCACTCCCGCTCTTGCTTTTGCTTTGCTCTTGCTGCTGCTGTTGCTGATGCTCACGCTTTTGCTCTAGCTCCTGCTTGCTCTAACTTCTGCTCTTGCTTTGGCTCTTGCTCTTGCCCTTCTCGAAGCCTCGAAACCCTCCGCCAAACTTCAGAATAAGTTGTAAAGGGCGGGGATGATTGCGGGAGGATTCGCCCCAATGCGTTTTTATTATCAGGGGGGTGTTGAATAAAAGAGGGAAGCGATTAGGCCCCTGGCCTTTATCAGCCCAAGCACACTATTTGGCTGAGTAGGTTCCTGCTTGAACTTCCCAACCCGCAGACCTCACTGCCATGATACCGATGGCCCACTCAAGGGCTTTACAAGTTAGGGTGTTTTGTGCATAATCGTCAAGGTTGCACTGTCGAGCCCCCTATGCGCTGGCGAAACAGAACTTGATACACGTCGTCTTTTTCGCGGCCGAATAGCTGGTGGCAACACAATACCTTCAACCCAAGCCCTTTATCCCAGACCCTAAACCCTAAACCGTAAAACCCACTTTAACCCAATTTTGCATCTCGTCTCGTTACTGCCAGGTAGTTAAGACTCAAACCCCGATAAAACCCAAACTGCAAACAAGGCACAGCTTGATCTCTCTCAAGCATCGCTTGGCCTGGTCATTGTGACGGTGTTCCGTTTAAGGTTTGCGCTTCATTAGGGTTTAGGGTTTAGGGTTTAGGGTTTATAATGTTGAGGGTTTACGGCTTGAGGTGCATTGCTTGTGGCGCAAGTTTTATCGAGTGCTGAAATGCACTGCCAGCTTGAAGAACGATGCGACCCTGGACATCATGAACCCTGACCCATAGCCACCAAAAGCCCGGAAGCACAATCTCTGCCCGCGCCTCGACTGTGTTTCTACATGGGTTCGGGATCTTTTTCACCGCAAACTCCTGGTGCTGGCTGGGAATCTGGTCTAGGACACAGGCTCAGGGGTTCCTAATGCAAGGTCTGTGGGTAAGGACAACTGGCGAGTTGCAGGGCACTAGGCATCGATGGTACGCAGTTTTCAACCCTGTCCTCCCCCGTCCGATCATCTCGGAAGGCGGAAACGGCTCCGTATGTACCCTTGCCTTAGAACAGTGCAATCGCAATCTGCACTGGGATACGCAGGCCCGATCGAGAGTCAAGCATGATTGAGCAGTCGGATGCAAAAACGGGAACTACAACAACACACGTCGCACAAACAAAGAAGCCTCCGCACATGTATAGTGTTAAGGCATTTCATAGTAAGGGCCGATTACGAGACACGCTGTATAAGATAGAAGTCTACGTCAACTCGAGATATGCAATGACCTAGGAAGTTCCGCCTCAACAGTTGAACTAAGGGGGCGACGATATATGGCAAGGACCGGATGAGTAGGAAGGGCTACACACGGAACTATCAAACCATAGAAACCTAGATACGGGAAACATGATACGGGTGATCAGAGACATCCTGATACAATGCTTCTGCAATACAGGCAACAATAAAGCCAATAAGAGGAGCTTTTCTTGAGCCGTAGGTGCGATGATTACGGAGATCCAAACAACAGACCTGACAGGACAACCCTCGTGGCAAGACAGAATCAGGCCTGCATAGCCCTCGTAGAACAGTACGAGAAATGCATGTGGTCTCAGACTTGGGTGCACGTGGCAGTGAAACAGCGATATTATTTGTCATTAAGGCTTAATTTGCAGAACCTTCTCGAAACATTCCTAGTACTTTAGCAGCAGGAACAAAGATTTGCCACACTTCTGAGATGTTGGTCGGGCATGTCTCGAATCGAACCCTACATTCTACGTGTGCATGTATATATATATATATATATGCATATATATGTATATATATATATACACAGATAAATAGATAGATAGATAGATAAATAGACATACACATATGAAGCTAAACCTACCATTTCTATTGGAAGGGGTTTGTGAGCACTTTAGGCACGCCGTTTCTTTGCACGGTACTCTTTCTCACAGACAACATCTTCAACAAACATGGCCATGCTGCCAGTTGCAGAATGCACAAGTATCATTGCTTTCTCGCAGCACCATAGGTTTCCAGTTCCAGACTTAAGATGCTTTGATGCTGGATTCCGAAACTGAGTTTCTACGGCCAAGCTCAACTTATTGCGTTCAGAAACCGCGTTCCAGTGCTCGTTGAAGACTTCAAACTGATTCGGGAATGTTCTCGGCAGCAGAACGCGCGATCCAGACATGTTCTCGACGAAGGGTCTGTTTAGTTGATGTAAGGAGTCTAGAACCCCCCCTCCCCCTCCCGAAAGAACTGGTGTGATGCCTCACAAGTTCCTGGCATACCTCAGTCTGTTGAACCCTTCCCCGCGCACCGTGTTTAGAAATAGCGGCCCAGAAGCCCAAGACTCGAATCAGCGAAAGGTGGTCAGGGACTCGAAACGTAGTACCGCCCGCCTGGCGACGATGACGAGGAATAACACATATGTTTATGTTTGCATTCATTATCCATTGAGTTGTTTATGTATGTATATATGCAAATACATATGTACACGTGTACATATACATACATATATGTACAGATGTATATACGTATATGTATATATGTACACATATATGTACATGTGTATGTATGCATGCATGCATATATGTATATGTATATGTATATGTGTATGTATATATACGTATACGTATATGTAAAAACATGTGCGTGTGCGTGCATGTTCATATATATATATACATACATACATATATATACATATATATGTACATAACATGGACACACATACACATACATATACATATACATATACATATACATATATATATTTTTTTATATACATATACATATACATATACATATACATATACATATACATGTGTATATATATATATGTATACACATATACATATACATATACCTGTACATATACACTTACAAATACTTCTATATGCATAGAAGTGTCTGTCTAACTTACTGCATCATTATAACTATACGTCGGGAACAATATCTGTGTGTGGTCATCTGAGTCATCTGTGTTCGGATGACTGCCATGCCCCTGCCATTACCAAAACACAGAATCCGATCGGAAGATTCGCCACAGCCCATGATCGAACCCTTTCACCCACCGAGCCTTGTGCTCTGCTATCCTTGGATGCAGCAGAAACTGCCTGAACATGATGTTGCCTGAACCCTAACCTAACCTTAACCCTCAGGACACGGAATGTACCTGCTCAGTTGGCTGCTGTGCTTGAGATGCGGAGGTGAACATATAGTACGTCCAAGCACAGTGACCGGGAGAACTTCGGCGCTGGGATGCCTTCGGGCTTGAAAGACTCCTGGCAGTTGGATACCTTCTTTTAAATTTCAGAAGCCTGGCAGTGTGGGATCTGTAGGGTTTCCGCTTCAAGAAAAGCCCAGAACTTTTACCTCAGGTCTTGCGAGCTCTGGATCTGATCGTAGAGACGTGAATGCCTCGATGTACTCCATAGCTTCACTACAAGTAGCTTTCTTATTCGGAAGCTCGCCGCTCGTCACAGAAGTCTCCTTGCTTCAATCGTGGCAATCTCCACATAAGGGCCCAGAATGTTCAAGATTTCCCAAAAGCCCTCAAGTCAAAGGCACCCAATCCTGATCGGGCTGACTCAACTTCTGGCCCTCCATAGCTGAGGTTTTTCAGGTTGGAGTCCCAGGAGGCAGGACTTCCTCTGCCGGAGTCGACTCCACCGCCGACGGGTCGTCGTTCCAGGGTGGGTGGCAGGCCATGCTAGAGGGCTTCGACCCCGTGTTAGCCTGTAGTTTTAATTGAAGCTGACAGGGCAGCTATCCGACGAGTGTGGTGTTGAACCGAACATGTTGTGCAAACACATGAGCTGGAGTTGCAAGTGACTGGGTCGTGCCAGGCTATGGAATAGTGTCGCCTTCTTGCAGCGCAGGAGTTTGGATTGGCTCAACCTTGCATGAAGGGTCAATCACAACATCTGCCCATGGTCAACGAATGGGCTTTCGTGGTTGTCAGACTGATCTACTCATAATCTTTGTTGTCGTGTTACTTGAGAGCATCGCGGCAGCGAGGCACATGCGAAATCAGGGCCCAGACCCACTCATGCTCAATGTGGGTGGGGAGGTAGATGCTTAGAGTTTCCATGTGCGTCGAGTGTACTGCACAGTTCCAAGCCTCGGAAAGCGTCGGGGTTCGATATCGAGCTGACGAATGCAACTCGGCCAAGACATCCGAGGCTCTTAGCTCCTTCCTTTAGGGTTTAGGGTTTAGTTTAAGGCGCGTCTAATGCGCTCGCCGTTGCACTCCCAGTCCACGAGCCCAGCAACCATGCACACACAACAGATGCACGCTTCCTGTCTCCCTGATATGTGGCAGTTGTATGGCTTGTATAACAGCGCCCTGCAAGACACTGTCTGGCTTCATGCTGCCTTTAAATCCGGTCTCGAATATCAGTCCATCTCTAGAACCTGTCCCAGCGAAGACGGGTCCTGCATCGTCGTCCTGCTTTATGCTGAGTGTTGGAGCGCGAGGGGTTAAGCCTCAGGCTCAGATCTCAAGGGAGCCGCAACCACTAAACCCGACATCCTAAACTAAAGACGCTAAATCCTAAATCTCAAGCCCCAAGCCCAAATTGAAGACGCATGGGGCACTTACAAACCTAGCTTTTGCTTTAGTAACCTGTTCATCTTCAGACCTTCCGCGGGACCTTGCCCGGAGACATCGCCTCTTCAAACTCTTCCCCATCCTTCCGAGCACACAGTCCAAGCGCTTTTAAAGATATCCACGAGGAATTATTTCCACGTTTAACACGCATACATCTTCCCAAGAAAACCGCAGCTCATATGCTGATCAGCACGTCGTAACCCAAATTCACAACTTGTATTCGGTCGGAGTGTCTTGGCGGCTGCCCGGTTTCGAAGTCGTTTTGCCGGGTGCCCCGTGATCAGAAACCACTCGTCTTGCAAATGGTAGTAACTCTGGTAGTACATTCCGTTTTCAAGCCTTTGGCTCATCGAACAAGCATTTGATCGCTTGCCGATCTCAAGTTCATTGATTCTGGTGAACCCTTGAGCTCTGTGTCACCTTTTGGTGATCGCAGCTTGCTTCTTGGTGCAGATGTTTTCCACTAACATGTCTATGGCACCAGTGACAGCCCTGATTTTGGCCCTCGCAGGAATCCAAAGCTGCTAGGATTCGGCTTTTGGTTTCTTGCTTCTGTCTTGCTAAAACAGATTCCCGGGAGGACGCCCTCGTTTAGCCGGGGTTTTTGTAAAGGAGCTCCATGTAACAAAGCTTTCGCAATAAGGAAACTGCATTATTTACTGTAGATCCCTCTAACTATGGGCACTTAGATTAGGTTTCTGGACAAGCACCCAGCGAGTGCCCTTCACAAATCAGTGAGTCCTTCACAAATTACTTTTTCTCTGTTTTCGATTACAAGCATGGTGAGTCGCGACCCAACTTGCCTAGCAGAGACTAGCCAGGTTCGGGGTTTGGGCATAACCCAGAAACCCTAAACATCTCCGGGTTGAAAGGCCTAAAGGCACCAGAGCCGCATCCTCGATGAGGCCCGCACGCACGCAGGCGCCTGCATACAGAGGCATCTCCTCGTCCATGGAGAGCCAACGCCTTATTCGGCTGGGCTCGGGCTTCTGGGTTTTGTAGGGTTAAGGCGCTTAGACTCGAGGTGTGTGTAGGCTCTGGGGCAGCGTTCAGAATTTCTTCGCTGTCTTGTCTTAACCGCCTTGGCTTGACTCTGCATGTCTGCATCCTGACAGACAGATTCCTGCCACCCGACACTCCTCCAGGATGGTCGCAGCACGATTACCCGGGTGTATGTCTGCGGAATCCGGAACCGATGTTCTAAGTGCACGTTGCTGTGAAGGCCGTTGCTTTCCAGATCAATTGCCAAAGCTACAACACAGCTTCTGCAGGAGCCGAAATAGAACCAACATGCAAAGGCGAAACCCTTGCAGCCCTACCATTCTATCACACACAAAAACTGCAGATTCAACTGTTCAACGCTGAGTGTTGAAAACTCCTGTGGCCCGACGATTCCACGTCTTTGCAAGGCCCGGCGCTGACGGATTCCAGGCACGCTGTCACAGCTCCAAAGCCGCAGGGGCGGCCTCGGCTCGAGAAATTTCAGGGATTCGGACTGCTTCTTCTCTCTCTGCGTCTCCCTCTCTCTCTCTCTCTGCGTCTCTCTCTCTCTCTCTCTCTCGCTCTCTCTCTCTCTCTCTCTCTCTCTGCGTCTCTCTCTCTCTCTCTCTGCCTCTCTCTCTCTCTCTCTCGATCTCTCTCTCTGCGTCTCTCTCTCTCTCTCTGCCTCTCTCTCTCTCTCTCGATCTCTTTTTCTCTATCTATCTCTCCCTCCCTCGGTCGCATGTTTTCCCTCCAAACCACATGTGGCTTAGATCCACGGCGTCTTATGCAAGCTGGATGCTGCTCGCAGGATGCGGAGCTAAGTGTGAAGGGTACAAGCCTCCTGGGCCTCTCGGGACCAGATTTCGAAGGAGTCTGAGTCAATGCTTTCATTGTAAGGGCTTTGTAAATACTTCATGGGATGTAGGGTTTATGCTTCATGGTGTTTTTACCGGTGATGTACGGGAGTCTCTGAAAAAAAACAAATGCTTTCAGGCAAGGGCTTGAGCTCTGAGCTGTCAAACCGGACTTGTGGGTTCGCGGTTAGGGCTCAGGATTTGGGGTTTAGGGAGGGATGTAGCACTTGGTTCAGGGCTTACCCTCGATGCTCGGCCAGAGCCCTGAAACACATCCCTGCAGCTGCGACGCATGGATTCTTCCGGCGAGCCTCGCAGTGCGGCCAGAGTCGGGGAATTCTTGGCACTTGGCCGGAAGGCGGTGGCTTTTAACAGCGGAGTTCCAAATTTCGGATTTTTGCTTTCTGAGTTTCGAGGCTCCTCTTCGCATCACCGTAAATCCTGTCAGAGCCTTCAGACCGAAGCCACAGCCCCATGAACCCCCAGCCCTTACAACCCGGATTCATTTCTTTGACCGTCTACCCACTATGGTGGGCGGCGCGTATGTCCCTCGACCTTGATGGCACAAGTGGACCCACTACCGAAACACGTTCCCCTCGGGACCAGTGCTGGTTGCGAAGCCTCCGCCCGCCAACATTTACGAAGATATGTTTCTTTCCAGTAGCTTCCAACAGGGAACGATTGAGTTTAAGCTCTAGATAAGCCTTAGAAGGAATAGGTTTGGATAAGTTTGCTGCCCTGCACAGCTCGGTGGGTCTGAGGGATGACCCACACCCGTATTCTAATAATCTAAGAAACCCTTAAAGGAACCCCACAAGAATCGGGCCGAAGCTGCTTGTCGCACAGCACCAAGTGCTCGAGAGTTGCGTTTCACTGCTGTAAAGCAAATTCAATGCAAACCCGGCAATCTAACCTGTTAACTCTGAGTAACCCTGAACCCTAGGCCCTCATAAAGCCCAACCCCTAAACCTTATAACTCCTTCGGACCGCCTTCGCAAATGGCTAGCCTAACCCTCTTCCCAAAAGCCCCTTCTAAATCCGACAGAATGCTTGATCCGAACCCTAAACACCCTGACACCCTGAGAAACTCCTTAAAGAGCTGCCTCCAGCCGTAAGGCAGAGATCTGATCGTGCTCGAAGCCGCAGGCTTCCATCCGGATGCCATACCTTTGAAAGCTTCGAAGCTTTATAGGGCTTTGTTTAGGGGTTCTTAAGGCTTCAGGGTTAGGGGATGTTAGAGGTTTAGTGAGAGACCTGCAAGGGGCTGGAGGCCTTAGTTACTTTAGGACTTTCAGGGATTATGGGGTGGCGGGCTTGTATTGGGGCTTAACTTGCGCAAGCCTGGCGAGGGCTTGAGAGGTTTAGAGTTCAATTTTAACTCGGTGTGGGCTTGGAGTTTCGGACATCCTGAAGTAGATCCGTGAACCTTGCGCTACGACGTCCGTGGCTTACGTAGAGCCGCCCCAAACCCCGAAACAAACCCTCAAACATTGAAATCGTCAAGGTGCTGAGTGTGGCTCTCAGTGTACAATATAACAAGTACCGACTTCGGCGTCTAAAGCACAAGACTTTATGAACGACACCTACTCTTGACTGTTTGGAACACTGGTCAGCTGATGGCGATGCTTTCCGAACTTCTGTCTTTAAGAACCCGGGAAGCGGTGCTTATGGGTTCGAAAACGGGGTACAACCTGACGTTTGAAGGCTTTGGGCTTGCTTTGAAGTCTTTCAGGATGTTGGGCTTCGGAAGCTCCTTCAAACGCAAAAGGACTTAAAGTCACCCGTGGTGTTTTTTATTAGTCTGATATGAATACTGCCGCCTGCTTGAGCGGCTGAGGCACTAGCATAGTGAGTTCAAAGGCACGGACGACACTTCATCTTAAAAAAGCTTTAGCATTCGACGCTTGCTTTGGCTTCGGGCTTGGGAAGTGGTCAATTAAGACTTCTGGGTTGCAATTTAGGCTGAGGGCTTAGTAAGCTTCCGGGGTTCTAGATTCAACATATATATATATATACATATAGATAGATAGATAGATAGATAGATAGATAGATAGACAGATAGATAGATAGATAGATAGACATATGTATCATATAGAACCTGCATTTCTAGTTACATGAATTGGTACTGTTGCAGTAGCGCAAGGTGTGCCGCACTTCTTGATTGTCTCCCTGCTGCTATCACTGCACATCGAACCAAGCTAGTCCAGCTGAAGATGCCCAGGTCTGGTTGGAGACTTCCAGAGGACCGCTGCCACAAGGACGCACACAAAGGCCATCATCTGCATACTGGACGACTCGCCACTAATCTTGGGCTATCTCCAGATGCAGTGGTGCCAATCATGACCATCGCAACAACAAGAAGACTCCGCAAAGCCGAATGCTCAGGCATGAGATCCAGAACCAAATTTAAGAAGATGTGAAGGAGTGGAGCTTCGTTAAAGACAACGCTGAGGAACAGGACGAATGCCACACTTCTGGCCAATATCTTGCTATCTACAATGATGAGTGGTACCATTAGCAAGAGCAATGACACCGCCTCAGCGAAACTCCGTCCAACATCACACAGGCAGTAGTAACACCCGGTGGCAGCATGAACAACCATAAATTGATCAACAACGGCATCAACAACAACAGCAGCAGCAGCCGCAACACCAACAACGACAACACGATGACCGGCAGAATCAACACAAAGACCTCTAGGCTTTGACTGTAGGTAGGGATCCCACCCGAAAGCTCGCCAACCAACACTTCACAAACTGCACTCCCACAAAAAACCTCCAACCTGCAAATCACGGATGATCATGTTGACCAGTCAAACAGGCATACATGCCGAACAAGCATGTCCACCTTTGCAGAATTTACACTGAACCTCATGGATCCGAGTCGCACCTCCTCGACAAGGATTCAGGACTTCGGAAGTTGGAGTTTTTGAGTTTGGGGTTCTGTATGTACGGGGTTGCATGATCCGGGCTCGAGTCTTCTGTGCTTGTGGGTTTGGTGTTTACCCTGAACGGCCCTCAACTCTGAATGGGTGCTGGAACCCTGGAAAGCTCCACGCCAATCGCGAATTTCCGTCACCATGCAGCGATACCACGCAAGAAAACAATTTTTCGGTCCAACGCTCTCCTTCCAGCAATCCTGGAACCTGTGCAACCTCCCCTCCATACCATGCCTTGCACTCTTTGCCCTTGACCCAATACCCAGTGTCCAAAGCCGAAAGCCTCAAGCCCGGAACTGGGATCGCCCCTGCCTGTGTAGGGACTATCAGAGCACAAGTGCGCAGTCAAACAAGACCTTCGATGCGGCCAAGACATGCAGAAGCCGCCGCAGAAACTCGTGAACATGAGAATCTCTGCTCGGTCTCGCTTTTCTTTTCCGACACCTTTAGACCTTTAGACAATTGCCCCAGCCAGGCCCCAACATTGACACTGCATCTCCATGCACCCACGATTCTCTCACGACCGTCTCGAATGTCCAGGACAACGGGCAAAAAGCCATCCGTTTAGAGTTCGGTTTCGGCACCAGTCACTATGTCTGGTGGCAAAACAGGGACCCTTAATACTTAGTTAGGATAGGTTTGGGGGTATATTAAGACATGACTATAGCAGGGACGGAAAGGATCACCCAACCAGCCGCAGGCCCAAGAAATTCCTAAACACTGAAACCCAATATTCAACCCCACAAGCCCTAAATTCGCCTCGGCTGGGCCGAAGCATTCAGAGGTCCCGACACGGATTCCCTGTTTCCCCACCCCTTAAAAATTGGGTTTCGGGTTGGGAAGGGGCTTGCCGGGAGCACCCCCCCATATTTGGGGGTTGTTCCCCACCACCCCCGGCCCCCGCGCTTCCCTCGTCTCTTCCTTGCGACGAGACAAGAGGGGCTAGCATGCATCATGCGTGAAGCTGATGCCAAAGCCTGGGAACTCTGGGGCTGTGCTTTGTACTTCGTTGCAAAGCTTGCTTCCCCTTCCCACATTTGGGAAGTTGTATACGAGACCAGTGATGATACGGTGATTATGGTAACGTCAATGGGATAATACTGGGAATGTGCCACCTCTCGTGTGGGATTATTGCTCAGAGTACGGATATAAGCCGCATTCTGAAGCAGATGCGCTCATTCACCCAAGACCTCACCTGTTTGACCTACCTGTTGCTTTCCGGAACAATGCACCAGCTTCAAGCACCGTCGGGCCGAGGCGGACGACGCGAAGCGTTTAAAATTACTAAACCGTAAACCTGCACCACAGCTAGTAAGGGTCCCTTATGGTCCCTGGATGGGTTTAGTATACTGATTATAACATTCTTATATGACGCCCAGCCGCTTGGAGGCCGTCGAGATGTGGCCGGTCTGCATGTCCAGGATGAAGCTCTGCACCATCTTGTCCTGTCGCAGAACAGCTAACCACTGAAGTGCTAATATTGTAATATTGATGACGATGATGGTCTTGATAATAATCGCCACTCACTAACTAGTCATAGCAATACTTCGAGGCCGGGATGTATCAAGTACAAGATATGCTGGTGAGAGTGTTGGGTCGTTAACCGGGAACCATAGAATCGTGGCGATAATGGTCATGGTGCGGAGGCCTGATACTGCTCTTTAGAGACTAGCCTCTCAACAACTGGGCCAACTACGCACCCCGAAACCAGCTGACCCCATTACCCCATGCAGAGTCCACGCTTGGGGGCCCAGCTTAAACAGTTTAAAGCCGTCCCGAACGGCCCAGGCTCATGCTCACAAGGTTTCTACTCTCACACTCGCACGAGGCAGGCAAGGCTCCACACGATCCGACACTGACGACGCAGTACGCAGCAGCACAGCAGTGGCTCCCACTTCACAACCGACAACCAAGCAACCAAATCTAACCACACCAAGAACCCACCGAACTCTATCTCGAAGCCGTTTGACCCAAGTTCCGCGCTCGGATCCCAGAACAAGATCTCGTAACCCGGGTTGAAGCCCGTAATTACCCAAACTTTAATTCGGCTGCAGCAGGAACGAATGGCAAGCCAGCTTCTTGAGGCTGATGACGACAGAAGTGCAGATCGGAGCCGATTCCCAGCACTTTTTCACAGCCTCCGTCTGACTAGCAGTCGGCGTCTCCACCATTTGGGAGTTTGGGGTCCTGATAATAAGGATACTATACTATTTAGGGTACTATATTAGGGTCGGAAACACCCATTTGTGCCGACCAGATGACCGCTCTGGCCGCGGTCCACTTAATCCAATTGGCCTGGCGCAGGCGCATGTCCGAGAGAAGCAAATCCTTCAAGTCGACACGCAGAGCTCTGCGAAGATCTCCACGGCCTGGTTCCAGGAAAAGTTTCACACGTCGACATCGCTCTCGACTTCACCTGCCAGCGCCAGCTGGCGGCCCAAGCGCTCAACCAGCACTTTCGGCTTGCCACAAGCCTTGCTGACATGAAGTGATTCCCGTGCCACACCGCTTGGACCCGCTAGGGCGGCGAGCTGCCCTGCTTCGGCAGAAGATGCCAAAACCTCTCGAGGCTTGCCAGTCACAACGAGCATGTGGCCCATGAGCAGCGCCGATCTCGGCCAGCCCACGCGTCAGCAGCACCGGGGCCTGCCTAGATTTCCTGGTGCAACCAGGTGGTGCAGGCAGGCCCCGGAAAGCGACAGCCCCGGCTGCGATGGACTTGAGATTGATTTGCGCTGAGATTCCTTCAGTCGCTAAGCGCTGAGCTAAGGCAATGAATCTTGCCGGTTCTGGACATGCATCCCACGTGCTGGCAACGCATTGAGATCATGCGAAACCGGACGTAGGTTTAGGGTTTCGGCGCTCACACTCGGACACTCCAAGTTTCATAGCCTGCCACATGTGACCCCTCAATCGGCACACGTCTGTCTGTTTCTCAACCCTAAACGACCACATGGCACCTGGCAGGAACTCTGGACGACCTTTGCATCCTCCACCGCGCCCTGGGCAAGAACTCCCGGCATCGGACGTTAAGTGATGCGAGTTTTGCCACCAACCCGAAACACTCAACCAGATGGCTTCGACCGAAATTCCAAAATCGAAACCACTCTCACGTTCCAGCAAGGTCCACGTGCCCCCAATCAAAATCGTGGCCCAAGCTCCGAGCGCCGAACCCACAGTCCCTAACTCCCTCAACCTTGCAATCCATGGCGCCCTCATGTAGGGCCCTGAATAATTTGAATAAGGTTTTGGGCCCCACTATGCTATAATTATAGTAAGGAACCCCCAAAATAGTATTGGTAGTTATTTAGGCTCCTACATTGTAGGATCCTTCTAGAACCTTTACGGCACCTTTGTGGTACACTCCTATTCATGACCAGGGGCAGCATAGGCCAAGCAGCTGCCACCAAACGCTGCCTGGCGATCGCAGCTTAGAGTTGCCGGGTGGATCTCTACACGGGGGTTCCGAAAATTAGGGGACCCCAATATAGTACCCTAATTAATAGGATCCCTATTATAAGGACCCCAAAATAAGGTACCCTAATTTTCTGAAACTCCCACACCGGCTTTAAGGCTTTCAGTCTTTCTGCCAGGTGGTTTAGGGAGTAGGGGTTTGGGGGTTTAGCAGAGAGAATGTTAGTTGGCTTAGGGGTTTGGGGGTAGGGTACATGCACATCGCCCTCAACCAGGACGAGGGTTCACGACCGAGCTGAGGTCAAACATTCTACATCCCAGTGGACTTGCATTGTCATGACTTCCCCACACCTACCAGACAAAAGGCATAGAAACCTGGCTCGTTGTATCTAGGGCTGCGGAGCCTCATGAAGATTTCGTGGCTTGAGACACAGATCACAGAGTTCTAGAGGATGAACGGGGCTCATGGTTAAAACACACAATATATCATATATCACACATATGGTATAGTCCATAATACATAGTACACACTATCTGATATATGCTAGTTTTCAAGCGTTTATCGACACGTGATCCACCAGCTCAGACCAGCTCCTGGCCTGTATTCGAGCCCTCGGAGGTATGGAAGGCAACCTTGTCTCGGGGTTTCTGTTTTAGGGTGGGTTTAGGGTTTAGGGTTTAGGTTTAGGGTTTAGGGTTTTGGTTTACGGTTTAGGGAGGTTGAGGCAGGGTACATTCATGCCTCCATACATAGTGCATACACATACACATACAGATATACTTGCCGGTGCCCTTAATTCATGCAAGATAACTTCGAAAAAGCTAAACCTGCGCACGTGTATCATAAATAAGTGTATTCATGTATATCCATGTATGTATGTACGTATGTATGTGTATATATATATATATATGTATATATACACACACACACACACATATATATATATATATATTAACTTATAGGTCACGTTGCTAACATACAGATATATGTGTCGGTAAAGTATACATGTAAATACAGATATACATACAAACATAGTATCAGGAACAGATACATGATAATCATATGTCTGTATATAAACATGTATATGTATATACCTACACATGTGTGTATGGAACGCCTGCATACCTACATACATACATACATACATACATACATACATACATACGTACATACATGCATACATACATACATACATACATGCATGCATAACTCTATAATATAATCGAACGTGTTTACAACAAAAACACACGTTCGCCAGGGTGTGGGTTTCGGGGTTCAGGATTTGGTTGGGGAGCGTGCGGAGGAGCAGATCTCGACCGACCACCTGTACACATCAAATCGCAGAGCCCTAAGCCCTAAACCCTGAAGCTTGGAACCCTGTTGCTTCATGTTGCTTCAGGGCATGAGCTCTTGCAACGAAGTCACTCCGTTTCCGGGATGTATATGTCGACCTCAGCCGCTGGCTTAGCGTAGCACATACCAGGAACATTAAGTCGGAGCTGGCACGAAAGTCAGAGAAAAAGTTTGGCATGCCTCTTCCATGCTGAACGTCTGCATCCAAACAAACCCAACCTCTGGTTTTTCCTCTCTTCCCCAGTTCAGCAAGGGCTGATCCCGATGCACTGTGCACAGAAAGATGGAGGGATGCTGGACCCATTACGAGCCTACGAAACCGAAACCACTGTCTGCCGGAGAAAGGGGCAGAGGCACTGAGGTTCATCAACCTGGTGAGCCAGGAAGATTCCGACAGTGCCGAGCTTTGTCTGGCAAGGAGTTGGTTGCTTGCCCTTCAAGGCGAGGGAAGATTAGATGGCAGTGATTGCCGGTTTGGCTTGGGATTGGATTTTGAAGCTAAGACTGCCATCCTGAATCAATCTGAGACAAGAGATCCACTCAACACCGTCGAACTCTGTCTCTTTCCCTACAGTCCACAGCCTGTGGCCGATCAGCGTGATGGGATCTGCGTCTGTCGTCCAGCTGTTCGTTCGCGGCTGCAGGGCTGAAGAGCTTGGCTCAAGGGCGAGATCCGTCGTTGGACAGACAGAGTTGTGTAGACACGTGGTAGACTTTACTTTTGGCAAATCGGCGGGCGTGTGCCTGTCGACAGCCCTACTGGAGCAGATGTGAACACTGGCATGCTGGAAAGGACAGGAGGAGAACGAAGTTCTTGCGAAAGATCGTCTGCAGGAGAATCGGAAACCCCTACCTCCCCTGCAAGCATCATCCTAACCAAGAAACTGTACACCGCCAAAGCCAAAGCATGCCGGCATGGTGAGGAAAACAGATTGAACCTCGTGAGCTGCAGTGGATTCAGTATATATGGCAGATCCACATCTCACAATCCACAAACATGCCGAGGCTTTGCGGATTGCATGAGGAGCCACAACGGAAGTACATGGGATGAGATGACGTCTTCGAACTTCTATGCTCGCTCCCGGCGCCACCTGTTGCGCCACGTTTTGCCTCAAAACCAAGTTCGGTGCGTGGCTGGGATCCTGAGTCTGTTTGCAAATGGGACTTGTGCTGCCGGCTAGCCTGGACCCTGCCAACAATTCTACTCTACAGCAGATCACACCTTGTAACAGCTCACCTTACATGCCGTCCCCATCGATGGCGGATCTTGGAGGGAAAATCCAACACCATCATGATGCTTATCTTGGCCGTCCGGACCATCATCACCATGTGATTGGAGTTTGTACTGCTACTACTACGGACGACGACCACTACTGACAATACTGACAACAGCAAATTATTACGATGACTCGGACGACGACGACGACGACGACGACGACGACAACTACTACTGTCGCTACTGCAACGGCTACCAGTACTACACGTTACCACTACCAATATTTGTACTACAACAACAACTACCAGTACTACTACTACTACTACTACTACTACTACTACTACTACTAGTACTACTACTACTACTACTACTACTACTAGTACTGCTACTAGTATGACCTACTACCACTACTACTACTACTACTACTACTACTACTA
>CAJNDV010024647.1:3687-17022 GCA_905221635.1 Symbiodinium sp. CCMP2456
AGCAGCAGCACCACCACCACCACAACGGTAACGGCAGCGACAACGAAAAGAAGAACGAGAACAATACCAATAACAAACAACCGGAGCAAAAACACGTATTTTAATAGCCAAAAGAGTCATAGCACTAGCAATACTAATAGTATAAATGTAGTAACAGTAATGATAATCACACTAATCATAAGAATAGTAGCAACAAGCAATAACAGTAATTAGCAGTAGCAATCACGATAATACTGGTATCATAAGTGATAATCATGGAAAATCATACTGATTTCTGGGATGCGAACAAAACCCAACCAGAACCCGAAATGTAAATTTGAAAAGAACAAGCATTCCCAGCAAGCCTTTAACTCCCCCCCCCCCCCCCCCCCAGGACCCTAAACCCCCAACCATTAAGAAGCGGCCGTGATGCATAGCAGGCACCTCCCAGGGTGCTCCAAATGCCAGCAGACCCCCATGGGTGTTCACTGGAAACCTGGACGGGTCTTAATTTGGGGTTTAGGGTTTAGGGTTTGAGGAGTCTTACTTCTGAACCTATTCTTTAAGGGTACCTATTCTTTAAGGGTATTAATATGATAAAGGGGTCTTAGTATACCATCAGATGAGGTTTCCTGCATAGAAAGGGCTTTAACACAAGGGTTACTACAAGGAACCCTCAGGAATTGGTCAAGGAAGCAGGTAGTCTTCCGTGTTGCGACTCAGCTTCGTAGTTGGTTTTGGTGGCTGCTGCCTTTTCGGGCCTATTTTTTTTTGGTGGTGGGGGGGGGGGGGGGGNNAGTAGACCCCAAAAAGTTGGAAGCCGGATTTAAGGACAAATAGTGCTGGGATTCCGTATACCTTACTCCCAAGGATTGAGGCTATTGGGTTTCCAATTTTGGGCTTCTACTATATAGACATTGGCTTTTTAAAGGGGTTTGGGTGTTCAGGTAGTTACAGTTTGGAGTCGCAGAGTCTAGGTGTTCAACCCTCGGGCCCCATCCTGTATTCACATAGCAGTGGCCGTAAAGAAAGCCTTAGAAAGGCACTTTACGGCCAAAGTACATAACTTCTGACCCTTAGAGTAAGGGTTGAATTTCAGCTTAGGACGTCAGATGTTGAGTTGGAGTCGGGTGAAATGGATCTAGCATCGCATCTATTCCGCCAAGTCTCGCAGACTCTCCATACCACCGAAGACTATATAGGGGCCCTTAATCTAAGTAGCTCTTTAATCTAAGTAGATTTGCTTTTAATTAGTATAACTCAGGCTCCTACATATCCCAAACAGAGTCGCGCAATGCCCTACCGCCATAGGTGCAGGCCGGGCCCCTCTGTGGGAACAGCGATGTGCCTCTTTACCCTGAATTTAAGAACCACATCGTGTTACACCAGTGTTAGGGAATTAGATTATAGTCGTAGAGGCCGTGCAAGAAAAGGTGGGTTTCTGGCAGTGAACACATACATGTAGGTCATATGCAAACAGAACTGTAGTTGTGATAACTTACTCAGGGGGCTTATGACCCTTCTGATAACCTAAGTACCATTAGCCATCAAGTACAATGCCTCTAAGGCACTCGTCAGGGTGGAAATTTGTCGGATGCTTTGTCCGTTCGTACATCTGCTCCACCCACTCCTCGGGCTCGCTTATAGGGCCGTTGACCCGAAGGTTACAAAGTTACACCTGCAGAACCCCCAGCCCCAACCCTACATCCTTAGCCCCTAAAATTAAGCCCTAAACCGCAAACTGGCCCCAAACCCTGCCTCCCCTAAACTCCGAAGCCTTGCAGTAGACCCTAAACGCCCAACTTGAAATCCTTAGGCCCTATACCCTAAACCCTAAACTCCTAAACCCCAAACATTTGAAATTGGGCCCTCAACCCTTTTCCCCTAAAGCCAAAACCCTGTTCCCCCCAAAACAATCCCTAAATCTAAACATACCCATAGGATCCATGCTAGCTCGTTTTTTGTATTAACCCCCAGGACCCGAAATTAAAAAAAAAAAACGAAAAGGAATTAGTATACCTATAGCCTATAGGTAAAACCCTAAACCCTAAACCCTAAACCCGAAACCCCAAACCTGAACAAAGAACCTCCGACCCCCGAACCCGAGAAAGGTGGCCAACCTAACGCAGGCGAAGCCGCAGCCAAAAACCCCAAACCCCAATCCCCCCCGTGTATCCGAAACACTGCTGCCTTAAGGGTCTAGGGTGTAGGGTTTAGGGTTTAGGGTTTCAAGGTCCAAAAACCCTTCAGAGTATAGATTTTGGGACCTAGAACCTTACTATTTGGGTACTCGGACCCTCTGCCTTAAGGGTCTAGGGTCTAGGGGTTTAGGGCTTTCTGGGTTTAGGACTCTGATTTTGGGGTCATGACTGCAATGACAAACCTCACAAAACACGATTCTACAGAACCCGACAAAGGCTAAGGGCGCGAAAAGCCAGAACCTAAAACCATAAGCCGGCTCACTGTGCACCTTACACCTTAAGCCCTCAACCCATATAGTTTAGGGTTTAGGGCTTAGGGTTTAACCAAACCGAATGCAGAAGCCCTGATCCCAAAACCCTAATGCAGATTCGCTTGACCCAAAACCCTAAACCCAAAGCCTTAGAACCTTAAACGCCTAAACCCTGAACCCTTAAAACCCTTCAAAAATACTACCCAGAGAACCCAATACACCTCAAGTAAGGAATGTACCTTAAATTATGGGGGCCTTTATATGATGATTTAAAGGTGTATTCCCTAATTAAGGAATATTGGGCTCTCTAGGTAAACGCAGAGGCCAAGTATCCCTAAACCATAAGCCACCAAAACCCTCAAAACCCTCAAAAACCCGCAACAGCCCTGAAAAGCCCTTCAAACAACCCTTAATGCAGAGGCCAAGTATCTCCAGCCGAGCCCTTCGGCGCAACCCCACAGGCTTCGAGGGCTCGGATGAAGCAGACCGGATAGCAGTCCTCGGGAAGTTTCCCTTTAAGGGTTCCTTCAGGGGTTTCTATGCTGTAGCAGGGTTTAGGGTTTAGGGTTCAGGGTTTAGGTTTTAGGGTCCTCGGGAAGTTTCCTGTAAGGGTTCCCTTAAGGGATCTGTTGCAGGGTTCCGTTAAGGGATCTTTTAAAGGGTTCCTTTACGGGTTTCTTTAAGGGAACTGTTATATGTTCCTTTGAGGGTTCCTTCAAGGGCTCCTATAGGGTTTCGGGTTTAGGTTTCAGGGGTTTGGGATTTAGGATTTAAGGATTTAGGTTTTAGGGTTTAGGGTTCCTTCCTCGCTCCCTGCGTGTTTGTAGCGGGTCTGTGGAAAAGGATGTACATGTGGTCTCCCTACTTCTGAGGGAAGGGTTCCTTCAAGGGTTTCCATAGGGTTTCGGGTTTAGGTTTTAGGGTTCAGGCTTTAGGGCTAAGGGCCTAGAGTTTAAGGGTTCGCTCAAGGGTTTTTATAGTGTTTCGGGTTTTAGGGTTTAGGGCTTAGAGAATTAGGGTTTAGGGTTTAGGGCTTAGGGTTTCGAGGTTTAGGGTTTAGGGTTTAGGGCTTTGGGTTTAGAGTTCAAGGGTTCCTTCAAGGGCTTCCATACTGTAACCCTAAGGGTCCAAGTACCGACTAGGGTTTAGGGTTTAGGGTTTAGGGTTTACTCATCTACTCAACCGAATACTAACCTACAAAACTACTATCCCAAACCCAAGTACCAAATGATTGGGTCCTTTGGAGACCCTTAGAGCAAGAGCTCCTTTAACCCAAAGGGTCCTAGGTAACGTTATGGGGGATAGCTTCCCAGATTATAGTAACCATTCCTATTATAGAAACCCTACATTCCGCTATATAGGTACTTTGGACCCTTTGGTTAAGGGGATCCTTTAAGGGTTTAGGATCTAGGTCTGGGGGGATGCAGCCCGCAACTGCACGGCTGGACAGCAAGGGAGGGGGCCCTATATTGGCATTTTATGGTTTAGGGTGTAGGGTCGAAAGTCGAAAGTTCATATTACACACCCGGAAGCTCCAAAATAAACTACCATTACCGAATTACTGTAGGCCCCACACGAAGATCTTTGCGTTATTATGGTTTTCGGGACCTACCTCCATAGTGGCAGCGTATGATGGAGCCTCTTGGATCGGTACAGGGGCCCTTCACACTACTCATAGGCTCCGTTGTAGTTCCTTCTTGGGAGTACCTTATAGGATCCTAAATATAAACCACAAAAAGGAACTGCAATGGAGCCTATACATAGGTATTTCTACATGTCTTCAAACCCGGAGTAAATCAACAAAACGACAACGATGGAAGCCAGGATCAAACTGTACCTCTACCTGACCCTAAGAAGGCACCTGCATATGATTTCCTTATATACGTCCAAAAAAAAGTATGCTGTTTTGGGGTTTAAGGTAGTCCATCAACAACAATCGGAGCGCTCAATCCGAAACCACCGTTTCGTCCCCAGAATTAGCCAAGGTCCGTTGCACTGCAACCAAAGAAAAGCCCTAAACCCTGAACCCTAAGCGGCTAAACCCTGGACCCTACCTGGACCCTAAGAAACCTACCATTTTCGAGTTCCGTAAGATGGCTTCACGATATAAGTCCTGTAACAAGGTAGGTTATTCGGCATGACGGTTGACCCCGAACCCCCTAATTCTGAAGTTCCGGGTTTAAGGCCTAGGGCTGGAACTAGCCAGAGCGCATAGAGGCCGAACCAATCAATGTCGCCGGGTAGCAGTTGGGCCTTCGAATCACTTTGCGAAGTCTTGGAATAAACCCTAAACCCCTAAACCCTAAACCCTAAACCCTAAACCCCAACCCCAAACCCTAAACCCCAAACCCTAAAGGGTTTTAGGCTTTAGGGTGGACTTGGGGCTGAAAGATTAGGGATTAGGGTTGTTTTATCAAGATGGGGCTTTCCCCAGGGCTTTAGGCTCTAGGGTATGGGATTTACGGTTTCGGCTTTTGGAAACCGTTGCGGTTTTAGGCCTATAGTAACCCTAAACCCCAAACCCCTATCAGGGGAGGGTTTATGCTTTAGGCTGTATATGCATTTAGGACGTGTGGCTGAGTGTCCTTAGCACTCCTTTGACAAATCCTCAGAAGGGTCCCGCTGTAAAGGGTCGGGCCACAGGGTATGCAGGTGGTGGCGCTGGCATGCCAGCACCAACAGGAGCATTGATTGCTCCGACACCAGCCAATGGTACATCGCCCACTGCCGCACCAGGAAGGCCGAGAGCAACGTTGTCAAGCGTCACGACACCCAGCAAAGGGGTGGATATGGCCCTCCACGGATTGAGAATCATATCTCTTGGAGTGTTGCGAGCTGCAGCTGCACCAGCGTTTACCCAATTTTCACCAGCAGCCACCGGGCCTGGCAAGTTGCCATGGGCACCTACATTGATATTACCCTGCAAAGGGCAAGCGCCGCAAAGGAGTACTCGCAACACAGGCACTAAGCGCATGGCGTCACTACTCAACATCTCCAGTATGAACAGCTCACCATTTCTGATGGCTCCAGAAGTTATGATGTAAACATCAAGCGCTTCCGCTGCAGTGCCCAAATAATGGGCGAGTGCTGGCTGCGCACCCCAAACCCAATTTACCCTCGCATTGGGTTGCAAAGCCATTGACATAGCAAAAGCGTTGCTCCCAATCACGGTCCACTCGTATGTGAAACCGACTCGAATAGGAGCCAGCGTACCTAGAGCAGTTGTGGCAACCTTCCATCAGCATTTAGGGTTTGAGGTTTAGGGATTAAGGTTTATAGGGTTAAGTGTTTAGGGTTTTTTAGTGCAATAACCCTGTCTCCGCATGACGGGTCTGCCGAGCTCACTCACTCACGAGCAGGGTTTAGCGTTTAAGGTTTTGGGCTTAGGGTTTAGCGTTTAGGGGTTTCGGGTTTATGGTTTAGTGCTTAGGGTTTCGGGTAATATAAGAGGATTGCAATCGAGTTTTGGGGTGTACTAAAGTATATTCATCAACTTAGGGCTTCTATAGCCCGCTAGGGCCAAGCAGCACGACTGCTGAGCATGCCCCATAGCGAACTACCGCACTGGTAATTCGGCTAAACCTGGTAGGAGGAAAACCTATATGTATATAACCCTAAACCCTAAACCCTAAACCCTAAACCTAGTATAGAGTACGCTCTATACTCCAGCGCTCCAAGTGCCCGCTGGAGTAACAACGACTAACGTGCCGCGAACTGAGGCACAACTGGACAAACTCCAAGGAAATCACCTGGTAAAAGAAACCCAGAAGTTAAAGTGAAGCACGCCCGCATGCCTAAACCTCCCGAAACCCTAAACCCCTAAACCCTGAACCCAACGTTGAGCAGCAAGCCTCTTGGTTCGAAGATTTGCATAGGGTTTTGTGGCAACTGAAGTCTCCAATGAAATCTGGAACCCGACTCCCCAACTACCATGGGTTTAGGGTCTGGGGTTTAGGGGCCTTTATGCTTAGAACAGGGGTTTGGGGTATAATATACCATAGTTATAATAAGGAGCCCCCAAAATAGTATTGGGTATTAGAGCCCCTATATTACACCTGAATAGCGCAACTTTATAAGCCCTAATACGGTTGATAGGGGTTTAGGGATTTAGAGATGCTTGAATATCTGAATCCAGATATTCCTAAACCCTAAATCTCCAAAACCCTTACAGACCTACATCTTCAAATCCCGAACCCTGTAAACCCACCCTAAACCCTAAACCCTAAAACCCTTTCACCTAGTAGCGAGGAGTAGATGAAGGGCCAGGCCTCGGAAAAAGCCGCCCTCGCAGCAGCCTGCCCGAGTCAAAGCGTCTCTGTGTGGTAGGGTTTAGGGTTTAGGGTTTAGGGTTTAGGGTTTAGGGTTTAGGGTCTAGGGTCTAGGGTTTAGGGTTTAGGGTTTAGGGTTGGGGTTTGGGGTTGAGGGTCATACTGTTGATGATATAGATACTGCATTACCTCAAGGGACCCTAAACTATGGGAATCATGGTCTATTCCTTATTATGGGTCATGCCGGATTTATATCCTCCACCGTATTTGTGGTTTGAAGGTTAACCCTAAACCCTAAACCCTAATTAAACCAAAACCCTAAACCCTAATTAAACCCAAAACCCTAGATCCTAATTAAACCCAAAACCCTAAACCCTTAAGTTTAGGGTTTGAGGACGTGGATCTGCAGGGCCTAGGGATTCAGGTCAGCGGGGTCAAGGGGTTAAGGTTGAGAGTTTAGGGTTTAGGGTTTAGGGGTAGGGCTTGGGGTTTAGGTTTTAGGGTTTGGGGTTTAGGGTCGATGCGTAGGTGCCCTAAGTCTGTCTGTAACCCAAAAGGGTCCTAGGTACTGTTATGGGGGATACTCTCCCAAATCATAGTAACAATTCCGAATATAGAAACCCTACATTCTGCTACATACCCTTTGGGTAAAGCGATACCCCTATAAACTCTAAACCGTGGAGATAGTCTCTGAAATGTTCTACTTGGGCTTTTCCTACTTGATACCAAGTCTCCTACCCTAAACCCTAAACCCCTAAACCCTGAACCTTAAACCCCTAAACCCCTAAACCCCTAAACCCTAAATTTTACTGGGTACCAAGTCTCCTCATCGCCTCAAGTCAGGCTCAGGACGGGGTTTGGATCAGGGTCTGAGGCGGCTGGTGGGCTTGGCCTGAAGCTCAAACTGGGACTTGGGAATTCTGTTACTAGGATTTTGGTGAGTTTTGGCTTTAGGGTTCGGGGTTTGCGGTTTACGGTTTAGGGTTTGGGGTTTGGGGTTTAGGGCTTTTTGGCCTGCGAAGCATTACAGGATTTATCACGCTCAGGTTTGACGGTTTGGGGCATTTTCAAGCCTCTAGAGATTGCAACTGTACAGTATATCTTTTTTGGTTGGGGAAGGGGGGGGGGCGGTGCCGCTCACGTCGTGGCTGAAGCTAGAGAGTGGAGATATGCTTGAAACTGCCATAGTCAACGTCGCAGGTTCCGCTTGCAAACGACCCAAACCCTCAGTCTACCTCAGGGTCCACCAGACCCAAACTACGAAGCAGTTGGACCATTCGTTGTTAGGGTTTCGCTGCTTTGTCTTTGGTGTCTAGAACTTGACGACTGCTTCGGCTCTACTTGGAGGATCACGGGACTTAGTAACTAGGCTTATAAATAAGGGAGCTATACTTATAAGTAACTATAACCCCAATTAAGGTAGCTATAACCTTACTCACTAAGTCCCATGATCCTCCAAGTATCCCTAAACCCTAAACCCTAAACCCTAAACCCTAAACCCTAACCGCATCCATTTGACATTCAGGGTTCAGCAGCCCGGGACCTTAAACCCAGAGACTCAAAGCCTGAATGAACCTTCTTGTTGAAGCTCTAAACCACGAATCTCGGTTTAGGGTTTAGGGTTTTTAGGGTTTAGGGTTTAGGGTTTAGGGGTTTAATACTGTCTCGGAACCCCCAACCCCCAAGCAATAACTTCGAAACCTTCTAAACTTCAATCCCTGAACCTAACCTTGAAACCCGAAACCTGAAACCCTACCCTCAGCAACATCGGAATCAGGATTCGGGGACCCTTGGGGATATAGACCCTCTCAATAAGGTCCCTTTTTAGAGAGCCATAAGTAGGGTCAAGAAATTTAAGGTCTCCCTAATACTACCCAGGATATATATATATATATATATAAACACATATTGTCCCTTTTCATGAACCCCTAAACCCTTGTTTATGAGCAACAGCCCTCTGCACCTCGCAGCTGAAAACCCGGTCGTCGATTTGAGGCGGCGGGAAAAGCGGTCCAGAAGCTTCTCCGCCACCCAGGACCTTGGTTTAGGGTGGAGGGTCTGGGGCTTATAGGGTTTATAGGGCATAGTGCTTTTAAGGGTTTATAGGGTTTAGGGCTTATAGGGTTTAGGGCCTATAGGAGGTTTATGGGGTTAAAGCTTTATAAAGCTTTTAGGGTTTATTGGGTTTAGGCTTTATAGAGTTTAGGCTGTATTATAGGGCTTAAACGGTTTAGGGTCTGGTCCTGGAGCTCCCAACCACCCTCGTTTATACCCGAAACCCCCACGATCAAGGACCAAAAATAAGGGCGATGTTAAAGGGCACTTGGGGGGTCCTGGTAGTGTTCGGGGTTTAGACTTTAACTTTTAGGGTTTAGGGCATGACTGAGGGAAAGTTTGGGGCTGATAGAGTTTACAGCTTGGGGCTTAGGAATGTTTTGGCGTGATTATGTGGCGTTTGTTTGTGGCCTGGGGCTTAGGGCATCTGTTTCGGATGTTGCTACGTAGTTTTCAATGCAAAAGCATTCAGGGCTTATGTAGTGTAGGTGCTTAGATCTTTATGGTTCGGCCGTGTTTGAGTTAGGTTCCGGCCCACTGAGTGTTTCGATGTGGTCCTGGGCACAGCAATATAGGGTTTTGGGCTAGGTCATAACATAACGAATATAAGGAACCCTCACGCAGAGTTTTAACCATGCAGGCGTCTATATTGTCGTTTTGGTGTTCAGAGTTTTTTTTTTCAGTCTTGCTGCACAACAAGCTGCGCATCGCTTCTTTTAAGGCCCAGGCGATCTTGGAGACATGTCCATGTTTGGGTTTGACGTACCCAAGAGATGAAAACCTAGCTTAAAGTTGAAGGGCTTGCCAGTCTCCGCACACCCGTACCCTCAGGGTCCAAGCAACAAGTATCATCTACTCCCCTAGGTACAAACAAACAAAGGTACCATGCTGAACTTATGCCAACTAGCACTAAATTGCACTGTGTTGCGTTATGACAACTCGAAACCGTTACGAAGCCCTGCCAAGCACTATAAAACCCTAAACCCTAAACCCTAAAGCCTAAAACCCTGCTAGACCCGAATCCCCTTTGGGACCCTGAACCCACAGGCTCCATGTACCAATAATACTTAGGCCTTAGGCCTTAAAGAGGTCCTTACAGTAGCTCCTTGTTGGGATTACCTTGCCGGATGCTAAATATAAGCCACAAAGAGGAACTATTATGGAGCCTTTGGGTGAGGCCGAAGTATGTACTATACAGGTAGGCCTTACAATCCCTGTTCTAACGATTAAGGCCCCTAATCCCTAAACCCTTATAGAACCCTTGAAAGGAACCCCAAACCCTGTTCTAACTACTAAGGCCCCTAGCCCTATACCCCAAACCCTAAACCCTAAACCCCAAACCCTAAACCCTGAACCCCTAAACCCTAAACCCTAAACCCTAAACTATACCTTGCCAGGGTGCCACGATGCCGCCTGTTGCACCCATCGGGCCAAGTCTTTCTCCGACCACGCCATCCTCACTTAGGGGACCCTAGAGGCTTAGGGTTGTTTAGGGTTTAGGGTTTAGGTCTTTGGGTTTAGGGTTTTGGGTTTAGGGTTTAGGGCTTAGGGTTTAGGATTTAGGGTTTAGGGTTTAGGGCTTAGGGTTTGGGGTGGGTTTGGGGTTTAGGGCTTAGGGGTTTCAGGGTTGGGGTTTGAGGGTTTCGGGTTTAGGGTATAGGGATGCTCATCATCAAAATAGAACGGGATGGCTTAAAAGAGACTATACAAGTCTTTAGCACAAGGGCTCCCTAAACCATAAACCCTAAATCCTATACATTTTACTATAATGCTACAAGGGGCCCTAAAGGAATCATATTGTTACTGGTCACTCACACTTCTAGATTATACGCCTACCCTGCAGATTCAGGCTTTAGGAAGGTTAGGCCCGGGTTCATGTAGGGTTTACCTAAACCCAAAACCCTCAACGCTACTTACTAAACCCTAAACCCAAAGCCCTAAACCCTAACCCTAAACCCCAATTCATAAACCCTAAACACTCAACGCTAACTACTAAACCCTAAACCCTAAACCCTAAACTCGAATCCCAAGGCAGTTTGACGCTCAGGGACCGGGCTGCTTACTGCGTCGTGACCCAAGTGTTCGTCCATGAAGGCACCTCGGTTTGGGTTTAGGGCTTAGGGTTTGGGTTTAGGGTTTGGGGTTTAGGGTTTGGGGTTTAGGGTTGAGGGTTTAGTTTAGGGTGTAGGATTTGGGGTTTGAGGTTTGGGGTTTAGGGTTTGGGGTTTAGGTTTCAGGGTTTCGGGTGTAGGATTTGGGGTTTAGTTTAGGGTTAAGTTTTCCTGGTATTCTAGGCTGCGATAGAGGGTAGTAAGGGGTCCTGTGTTCTGAGGGTTTCGCGTTTTGTTGCAGAGCCTTTGCCCAGTAGGGCTTTGAGTTTTAGGGTTTCCGGCCAAAGGCTCACAACGAAGGCATAGCCCAAAGGCTCCATGTACCTTTATAGTAGATACTTAGGCCTTAAAGGGGTCCCTATATAGGTACTTTAAGGCCTAAGTATGTACTATAAGGGTACATGGAGCCTTAGGGTAGGGCTAAGGAGCCATCTTATACATTCTGAATGCTGCTAAACCCTGAGCTGGGTTCTTGCTTATAAGGGACTTTAACTGAAATTGACGTGATAAACAAATGATACTATTTACTATGGGTCCCGATTATGGTAACTTTAATCAAGTTCCTAAACAAGAACCCGGTCACCCAGAAACCCTAAACCCTGAACCCTGACCCCATCCGGAGACTCATGCAAGTAGGCGTTGAGGGTTAAGGGACTCATAAGGGAAGCGCAGTAACCGGAAAGCGGCGACACTTCATCGGTTTAGGGTTTAGGGGATCGGTATGCCATCGATGGAAAACTAGAAATGACACCCAGGTGCTGTTGGCGACGATGATGGCAGCGCCGCCATCGGCTCGCCTTGCGCGCGATACTTTGTTTCAGGTTTCCTAGGTCCACAGCTGCATCCTTTCGGTAGATATTAAGGCCTAGGGTTCAGAGTTGTTTAGGGTTTAGGGTTTCGGGTCATGAACTGTAATGTCTTCGCCTTTTGATTTGCGCGTGAATGTTGGGCTCATAGCACTTCAGCTCTCTGCAACTCCGTCACGCGTAAACTACATTCTACATCTGCCATGGTAGGTAATTCTGCGAGCTCACTACAGCCTCAAAGCAAGAATCCGTCGAGACCCTGAACCCTAAACCGTGAAGAACCTGTGCGATATCTCTCTTTGCCCTGCTCGCCTGGCACATTCTAAAAGGTTCGTCGCCGGGGCGATCTTCCTCGCACCAAAGAGCTGCGGGAAGTTTGTTGTTACCATTGTTATTTTGTGAAATAAGTACTACTGAAGTTATGGCTGTGAAAACTATTGTGGCTATGGTCCATAACTTGTTATTAGTACTAACATTATTGCAATTACACTTGTAATTACTCATGTTATTATTAGTATTATTGTTATCATTATCATATATTGGTCATATTATGTCTATGTAGATTGTTTCGGGGGGGGAGTGCTTTCGGCCAGGCGCTTCGTGCCTAGGGCTGGAGGTTTCAGGATGCCCTGAACCTAGGGATTAGGCTTTGCAGTGTGCCCTAAACCTAGGCATCAGGCATCGGCGTGACCGGCATCGGTAACGGCGATGTTAGGGTTTAGGGGTTTGGGGTTTTAGGGGATTAGGGTTTACGGGGTTAGGGGTTAACCCTAAACCCTAAACCCTAAACGGGGTTCTGTGTTAGCTTGCAGGGAAGGATGACCTGAAGAAGCAGGCGACATAGTGTTTGGCTATGTACTTACAAGAGGGTTTAGGGTTTAGGGTTTAGGGTTCAGGGGATATATGATAGCATGATTCTATAGGCACGAACAGGGTGAACCCTAAACCCTAAACCCCTAAACCCTAAACCCTAAAATCTTACCAAGTGTTCAGACCGACCTGTAGGGATGTATACAGGAGAACCCTGCAAGAACGTGTCTGGGCCTGCTTCAAGGCTTTAGGGTTTAGGGTTTAGGGCTTAGGCTTTAGGGCATAGGGTTTAGGGTTCAACAGTTCTGACCGCTAATCCTTACCGTAACCCCAAGCTTCCCTAATCCCAGGCACTTACCAGTAAATGTACCCCATCGGGGTTGTATATGGGTTCTACAAGTTCTTGTCAAGAAGCCCTAACATTCATTAACCCTGCCCACCCTGAACCCTAGACCCCTGTATACCTCTATAAACCGCTATAAACCTAAAGCCTCACAGCTCTAACCGGAGCCCTACTAGGAGGATTATGGGACTTAGTAAGTACAGCTATCAGTACCCTAATGGGAGCTCTTACAAGTAACTATAGGTATAATTACCTTGTTTATGCCCCTAGTTACTAAACCCTAAACCCTAAACCCTAAACCCAACCCTAAACCCTAAACCCCTAAACCCTAAACCCTAATATCCCAAGTTTGCCTAGCGATGGCTCCTGGAGTTGAGGACCTCCTCCAGGGTTCGCGGCATCCGCGTCCTAGGCTACAGGGTTTCCCAGAGGGTTTGGGGTTCAGGGTTTAGGGTTTAGAGGTTTTCCCAGAGGGTTTGGGGTTGAGGGTTTAGGGTTCAGGGACCCTAAA
>CAJNDV010024647.1:30718-43885 GCA_905221635.1 Symbiodinium sp. CCMP2456
CTTTGTGTGAACCCGAAAATGAGCCCCAGAATCAATTTGGGTTTCCAGGGAGTCTCCACCCCGCGCACCCCCCGCCACCCCACCCCGCCCCTCCCGCTCGCACCCCCCTTTTCGAGGCGGACGACGCGAAGCGTTTAAAATTACAATAGGGTTTGGGGCTCCTTTATAGTATAGTTATGATAGGGAACCCTCAGGAATAATATTGGTAATTATTTAGGCTTCTATATTAGGTCTTAAGGTTTAGAATAAAACATCCACCTCACTTAGACGTCTGAACTGCTTGGTGTCCTCACGGAGCACGTGCTGCTTTCTATATGTGCCACCGCACCCGCTACCAGGGCAGCCCGGCCGCTGCCAGGAGCAGTCTTTTTCAGGCTCTTCTTGCTTGCCTTCAGGCTGTTTGGTTCTGCTTCGCCTTCTTTTGCCTTGTTCAGACTGAGGACAAATGCTTTCTTCAGGCTGGAAAGAATCGGCCATGATGGCTCCAAGCAATGCCATTGCCTCATTCAGGCTTGCCTTGGCTGGGACCTTGCCTTGCTTCTAAGTTCAACAAGAAAACGGAGTGGTGTTCTAATGTTAGGGGAATGTCGGGTGGGTGGGATGATTTCCGATGCCAAGGAAGCGAGCTCGACTAGAAAATGCTGGATCTGGAGCTGCTGATACCCCAAACCCTAAACCCAAACCCTGAACCCTAGACACTACGTGAAAACCCTCAACCTGTCAACACCCCACCCTGAGATCATGCACTGTAAACCCGGAACCTTGGGTTTAGGGGCTTAGGGGTTTAGGGGTTAGGGTTTAGGGTTAACGGGTTTAGGGGTTTAGGGTTTAGGGGTGTAGGGGTTTAGGGTGTAGGAGTTAGGATTTAGGAGTTAGGGTTTAGGGTTGGGGTTTAGGGCTTAGCGGTTTAGGAGTTAGGGCTTAGGGCTTAGAGGCTTGCGGCTGAGGGTTTTGCGGTTTTGGGAGTTCGGGTTTAGGGCTTAGGGCTCAGCCCGTCATTTTTCACTTTCGAACCCAAGGCGTGGCCGAGGTTCATCCCATGGCCGACGATGCGCACGGTACTTACCGGCAGTGGCATGACGGCGGCGCTTTGGTGAAAGTCTTTGGGCTCAAACTTTAGGGTCTAATGTTTTAACAACTCCCCTTTTACGGTTTAGGGTTAACTCCCTTTTGTTTATGTTTTGTGGCTTACGGCTTGCGTGCGAGGCGACTTGAATGGGGTTTACCTACAAGGGTTCTTTCGAGGGTGGTCTAAGGGTTCTGTGTTTTACTATAAGGGCTTCGGCCGTTCGCTTAAGAAGAACAAGGGTTCAGGGTTGGGAGGTGTAGGGCTTAGGAGTTTAGGGGTCGAGGGGTTTAGATGTTTAGGGCTTAGGGTTCAGGGTTCAGGGTTTACGGTTCAGGCAGTGAAGGGGTTTGAGGTTTAGGGTCTAGGGGGCTGCTGCCGGGAGTAAACTCGAGTTAAGTTTGTATACTTGCCGCTGAGGCTTGCCTGAATTAAGGATCGAACCAGAGCTCGCCACCCAATGAATGCAATCCGGTGGTGTCGATCTGCATGCCACAGAACCTAAACCATGTCCGCTGTTCTTGCTTGTGGCAATCATGGTGCTACTTCAGAAGTTCCACAGCTGCCTCTACTGACTTCTACTCCTGTTCCTGCGAACACCCCCAAAGGTCCTTCTCATTGCCCTCCCCCTACCCAAGTTCCCCAAGGGAGAGGCTTTATAATGCTTCTTAAACCCTAAACCCTAAACCCTAAACCCTAAACCCCCCCTACGCCTCCCCCCACCCTGCCCCTACCCCTTCCCCTACCCCTGCTCCTACTCCCACTCCGACTCCTAGGTGCCCTGCTTCTATTCCTACTCCAACAACAGCATCTGCTGCCGCGACTACTACGACTGCTACTACTACTACTACTACTGCTGCTGCTACTACTACTACTACTACTACTACTACTACTACTCGTGCTACTACTGCTATGCTACCACTGCTACTACGACGACCACTACCACCAACACCCACCACCACGGCCACAACGACACCACTACCACCAGGGCGACGACGGGGACTGCTTCTGCTGCTACTACTGCTGCGGACTACGATAACGACGACGGGGGCCACGACTACGACCAAGAACACCGTAAACAGGTAGCCAAGGCCTCATCGGCCGTAATTGCGGCAGCTCGATCTAGAACCTTTGGTCAGGGCTTCTTGGGGCACCAAGGTTACTTTTGCCAGCAGTGTTATTCCCTGATTGAATGGATTTGGGCTTTTAGGTGGTGGTTGTCACGGCTTTAGCGTGTGTAGTTTAGGTGAAGAGTGAAGGTTTATGAGGACAGGGGATAATAATGTAGGTGCCTTAGAATGGGGTTTTGGGCTATGTAGTTGTAATAAGCAGCCCCCAAAATAGTACAGGTGCTTATTATAAGGCTCCCATGTTATACAGCCAGGGGGATACCTCGGGCTTGAGCTCCGCTATAGGAAGCCCTCGTGCGCGTGCTGCAGACTCGAATTTGCAGTGCGCCCTCATGTAGCGTCCTAAATAGGTACCTATACTTGTTTGGGGGTTCCTTATTGTGATTATACTATAAAATACAGTAGACTGACTGCACAACGATGGGGATGCTACGGCTAAGGACGCTCAGCTCGAGTTGTCAGGCCAAACTCGCAATCCCAAATCTATCGACAAGAGAAACACACCCGCAACCCTGAACCCTGTGTAAACTTCCCACTTTTTTTGCCCGCCTTGTCCACAAAAAACCTTCGTATTCCCAAAACCCCACAGATCTTGGAAGTCTGGGCCAAAGCTAATAAAGCTGTCTAAGAGCCCAAAATGGCATAGACACCGAGGGATCTTGGGCCTGCGGTGAAGGCGCAACTGAGGCCTTTCGGAAGCCCCCATGTTGAATCGAAACCCGGACCTATGCCACAAATAGGACTTGGCTGACTTCTGAACCCCTCCAAAAAGTTAAGCACTTTTAGCATTTTAGCATCCTTGTTATGGTTCATATAGAAACCCCCAAAAGTTAAAGTCCTGAGAGCCAACCAGAAGAACGCCAAGAGGAGGTCCCTGTCTTCCTATGACCTTTACGAGCCTACCCTAAACCCTCAACCTCCTCCTCTGGAGGCATCCGACAAGGCACCACGTCTGAACAGGGATACACTGAGTTGCACCAAGGAAACTCACATTCTGGTGGCGAAGACAACCGCCACCATGCGCGCTGTCAGCCCTAAACCCTAAACCCTGTTCTCCATGGTTGTAGACATGGGCGGATGCTCAGAGTGACCAATGCTGACTCTCGGTCCTGCAGAAGATAACTCTAGCTATGGTCCATATTAGGTTAGGGGACTGAAAACCCTGCTTATAGATGTACAGTATACTTCGCCTGACATGGGTTATAACTATAGTTATCCTAGGGATGACAGCCAGGAACATCCGGGAAGACAGAAGTCGTCTTCCGTGTTCAACATGAGATGGGTAGTTCTCTAAACGAGTGTCCCGTTTTAAGTTTGTAGTTCCACAAAATAATACGGCATCCTTATAAGAAGGACCCCCCCAAAAGGGGCCCTAAACCCTAAACCTGGCCTACACCCTAAAATCTACCCTAAAAGTCCCAACTCCCTAACGGTTTAGGGCTCAGGGTTTAGGGCCCTAAACGCCCCAAATGCCTACTATAGGGGTCTGAATAATTAAAACAGGGTTTAGGGGTATATAATTCTATAGTTATCAAAAAGGGAGCCCCAAAACAGTCGTGGTACTAATTGTTTAGGGCCCTGAAGCAAACTCTAAAAACACTCGAACCCAAAACCATCAATCCCTAAACCCTAAACCCCCTAAACCCCAAACCCTAAAACCCCAAACCCAAAACCATCAATCCCTAAACCCTAAACCCCCTAAACCCTAAACCCCCCAAACCCCCTAAACCCCCTAAACACCCCTAAACCCTAAAGCCTAAACCCCAGAAGCCCTAAAGCCCATCCTGTGCTCCCCCATCCGAGGCTGTAGCCGCATCCGTCAGTCCGGCACCTCATCGAATCCGCCCAGTTTCTAATATTTCGTATAGGGGCCCGGATGACTAGAATAGGGTCTTAATGACTAGAATAGGGTTCCTTTGACGGGATCCTTAGGGGGTCCTATAAGGGCTACTATAAGGGTTAAATTTTTCTGGGCCTTCGTAAATAGAATAGGGTTGTGGGGCCCTTTATACTATAATTACAATAAGGAACCCAAGGGCCTTTATAATTGGAAGGAGACGGGTTGTGGGGCCCTTTAAAATATAGTTATAATAAGGAACCCCCCCAAAAAATAGTATTGGTAATTCTTTAGGCCCCTAGATTGCTAGACTTTCAGGAATTCAGGGCTTTACGGCTTCGGGTTCAGGGTTTCGGGATCTGGGGTGTAGGGTGAAACGCTTAGGGCTTAGGGTGTAGGGGGTCTAGGATTCAAGGTTTCAGGTTCCTTCAGAGGCTGCGTGGTTCCATGGCATGCGACTTAAAATGTCACGCGAGATCTTCGTGGCCAAGCTGACATACAAGACAAGGACAATCAATTACACTCCAGCTCATGACCACGACGGCGGTTGATATCAGCATGAATGACACCCTAAACCCTAAACCCTAAGCCCTAAACCCAAAGCCCTAAACCCAAAGCCCAAAAGACACTAGGAGCAGTAGTGGTACTAACCCATCCCCTGATTGAAGCACAGACCTATCGATTCAGGCACCCCATACCATGTCTTAGAGTTTCCTATTCTAGGACAGGGGCATGGGGTCTTCTCACGGCTCGACTGAAACCCGTAAACCCCCACCCTACAAACCTAAACCCTCGACGCTAGACCGTCCCAAAAAAGATCCGCGAACCCCATCCCCAAACTACGACGTTGGTAACCCTATAAGGCAACACCTTTCCAACCTCAACCCTGAGCCCTGCAAATTAACTCCCATGGCCCTCCAAGCAGCACATCCGAGAATCCCTAAACACCAAACCCTAAACCCTGAACCCCCAAACCCTAAACCCTAAACCCTAAACCCTGAACCCTAAACCCTAAACCCTAAACCCTAAACCCTAAACCCCAAACCTGACATGAGCTGGACTCATGTTTAGGAGACACGAGCTCTTGGGGCGTTCGGTTTGTTAGCATTTAAGGCTTAGGGGTTTGGGGGTGTTAGGTTTTAGGGACTTCGGGTTTAGTGGCTTAGGCTTTTTGAGTTTAGGGTTGGGTTACTGGATTAGGGTTTAGCTTTTTGACGGGTTTCAGTCCATGGTTAAGCTACTTCTTCTTTCAGGAACATTCGCATGCCTTCAATTGAAACTCTAAACCCTAAACCCTGAATCCTGAGCTGCTTCGCCTTTAATCCGACACGCCTGAATTATCCTAAATTCGGGCCTTTCCAAACCAAAGGCATCCTCCTAGCTCAAAAAGCACCTCAGGAAAACTCGGACGCCGGAACTGGCCCCTGGTCCCTTTGATCAGAAACGCCTAACTTAAATCAAGGCGTCCATGTACCCAAATAATATATATGTTGGCCCCGAAGTACAAATACAGGGACTACTTTAAGGCCAATGCATACAAGAATTGGGCACATGGACCCTTAGGGGATCTATGATCTAAAGTAGAAGCCATAAAGTTGGAACATTGTAGTCCTCATGCCCTTAAAGTAAAGTATAAGGGATCCTAGCACAAATTATCCTAAACCCATGCTCCAACTTTCTGGGGTTCACTATAGGACTTCTTGAACAACGCCTTCCTATTCCTCAGGCCCCGACAGCGCACCCAAAAGGCCACGCCACCGGCATCCCCGCGCTGCACAACCTAGCACGGTTTAAGGTTTAGGGTTTAAGGTTTAGGGTTCAGGGTCTATAGGGCTTAGGGCTTAGGGGTTTAGGGTTTAGGATTTTTAGGGTTTAGGGTTGAAAGGCTCAGCGCTCAACCCCAAACCCCAAACCTGGACGACCTTTCTCGGCTTAGGTGTTCCTCGTTGAGGCTGGGAGACTTATAATTACATGCAACCTGCTCCAGCTATTCATCCGGCGGAGTAGCTGAACAAACTCAAAACTTGTCAAGATCCCTAAGCCCTAAACCCTAAACCTTGTGTAGCATGACAGAACACTGGAACGTTCAAGAAAGGACTCCTCCAAAACACACATCTAAAGTCTTTAAGCGCTTGAAACCAAACCCTCAGGGATTTCATGCTTTTGGGTCTTGGGCTTCCCTGGGAATCCCAAAACCTACCTTTTCAGAGGTTCTACCCTCTAACAAAGGGGTCATAAGCTACTATTTTGTAGGGTTTGGGGTTTGGGGTTGAACAGTGTTTAGAAACTAAGGTCTATTCCTTAATTAAAGTGTATCGGGTTCTCTGGGTAGAAGGGTTCTATGAAGGGTTAGGGTTTATTGTTCAAGGGTTTAGGGTTTGGGACGTGCGGCAGGGCTTGCGGCTGAGGGTTTTGATAAGGTTGGCAGTACGCAGAACCCCAAAGAAAAGAAACTCGGTACACTACTCAAAATTAAGCTCGGGTTGAGCTCTTACTGAAGCATCGCGTAGGGTTTTTACCAACCTAGCTAAAATCCGGGCATAAGCCAAAACAGAAAAAGGTCTCGCTATGTTCTTCATGGTTCTGCTGCTGAATTACAATCACTTGGGCGAACTATATTGTTGCATATCATATACTGACTTACTGTCTATCTACACAAGAATATATCTAAATCTGTATATATATATATATACACACACACCTATATAACTGTATACATATGTAATATGTGTGTGTATGTACATACAGATGGTCAAAGGCAGCCTACTGTACAGCAACCGTCGGCGGCAATACGCTCGATCACACGTTGCAAATCCGAAATGGGCATAGCAGCCACGGCGGCAGGTAGTTGAGTTGAGGAGGTGGAGGTCGGAAGTCACGAAAACAGTGTCGCCATCGTGGTCGCCACCCAACACCTGGATGCCAGGGCCTCTTATCGCACAGACGAGGGTGTTCGGAATCGCCCACAGTTCCTTGGGCCATGGCTGAGCCTCTTCACTTCCTCTGAGCATTTAGACTTTGATGCTGCCATAACACATTCCATCTAGTCTGCAAGAAGCTTGCACGAGTCTGAGCCGATGGCGGTACCCTAAACCCTAAACCCTTAACCCTAAACCCTAAACCGTAGCGCAGTCCAAATCTTCAGGTCTGTGGGCTCCACCACTGGAATTCGCCACACTGCCACTGGGCCGCAGATGGACCGGCCCTGCTCCACCACGCAGCACTCCTGCTCTTTGCCGCACAGCAGGCGGCTGGTCCATAAGGCTCTTCTTACCAGCTGGCAATATGCAATATTACGCATAAGGGATATGTTGTGGATATCACGCATCCTACCCGTTAGTGTATATTTGTTAAGGTTCCCATGCCATCTCTTACATTCTGCTACTTCTCCTCCCAAACCCTAAAACCCGAAACCCTAATTACCGAAACCCTAAACCCTTATAGAACCACCCTTCGACATCCCTTTAAAGGAACCCTATTAACCCCCCCCTTAAAAGAACCCTAAAGGCTCCAAAACGCAAGCCCTAAAGCTCTGCAGGCCCCAAATCTGTACCTAGACCATGCCCCCCAAAACCCCTTAATTAAGGATTTAGGGTTTAGGGTTTAGGGTTTAGGGTTTAGGGATCCTATTCTAATTTAAGGTATATTCCTTAATTCAGGGATATTGGAGGCTCTGGGTGTAAACGTAAACTTAGCGTTTGGGGTTTGGGGCTCATCCCTATATCAGCGACCCTTTGTTTGTAGCCCTGATGTTGTGACTACTTTTCCCCTCCCCAGTCTCCTATCAACCCCTAAACCCTAAACCCGAAACCCTAGACCCTAAACCCTAAACCCTGAAACCCAGAAGCCCTCGACCCAGAGAACCCAATACCCCTTAAGGAATATACCGTAAATCATAATATTAAGGCCCCTATAATTTAAGGTATATTCCTCAATTAAGGGGTATTGGGTTCTCTGGGTATGAGGGTTCTATGAAGGGTTAGGGTTTAGGGTTTAGTGGTTTAGAGTTCAGGGGTTTGGGACTTACGGGCTTGCGGCTGAAGGTTTTTATTAAGGTTGGCCGTACGCAGAACCCCAAAGAAAAGAAACTCAGTACACTGCTCAACCCTAACCCTCCAGGTACCTACTATGTAGGGCCTTTGGGGGCTCTAGTACCCTACATAGTAGGTAACTGGGGGGTTAGGGCAAAATAAACACGAAAAGCCCGAAAGCCCTACATCCTGGAGCCCCAAGGCCCTCAAGCTCTAAACCCCAAGGGTTTAGGGTTTAGGGTTTAGGGTTTGGGGTTTGGGGTTTAGGGTTTAGCGTTTAAGGCCCTAAACCCTGAAAGCCTAAACTTCTGCAGGATTCTGCAGGCCCCCGACTTTTTGCAGGTCGATGACTGATGCCCCAGACAACTCCTCCGCGAGCTGGGCCTCGGCTAACGATGGCTTCAACTCTAGGGTTCAGCGTTTCTTTAGGGTTTAGGGGTTTAGGGTTTAGGGGTTTAGGGTTTAGGGTTTAGGATGTACCAGGACCCCCCAAGTGCCCCTTATTGGAGCCCTTATGGTCCTTAATAGTGGGTATTTAGGAAAATTAGAGGGTAGTTGGGGGTCTAGGTAAGGTTTACCCTATAAGGGTCCAAGTGCCTAATAATCATGTACTCTCCCAAATACTAACCTACAAAACGACTATCCAAAACCCAAGTATCTAATTATTAGGTCCTTTGGACACACAGGGTTAGGGTTTAGGGTTTAGGGGTTGAAGGTCGCTCCAAGCTCCGCAACTACCTGTACCCCCCAAAAGAAACTGATTCTTTTGTGTATATATATATATATATAGGTGTTTGGCCTTTATTTTTACCTAGGTTTGGGGGTCTAGGTAGGGCGTTCGCAATTTGGGCACCTTAATAGTTCAAATGATTTTTTGTTCAGATGGGCGGGGTATATAGAGTGAACCCAACCCTCTTACACCCTGAGCCCGAAGCCCTAAACTCTGAACCCTAATGGGGTTCTTACATGGACATTACTAGTCAACTCTTCTGGGAGCTTTTTATTAACCCCTTGTTGCACGCCGCACTCAGCCCCAATGTTGTGTCTGATGGACTAGCACACAGAATCCAGTCTGACACTGATGCAGACTAAACACAATGACACTGACGACTGTTTTGATAGATTTGAAGGTTTTGAGTACGTAAACCAAACTGAGAGGCTACTTTAGCTATCAGCCTAGCAGATGTACAGACTACAAACACACCAAACAGTTTTGTGTTTTGCCGTCACAGTCGTCGGAGTCGCAGTCGCAAGTAGGCCTTCAAGACTCAACCCATGCCGAGTTGCTGAGCTGATGCTTTTGACATACACATTCCTGGTGCCACCCGCCATCTGATCCTTCAAGAGCTCCATTGTTTCTGTGGTCCTTTCTTCAAACGGTGACCACATCGTTTTCCTAGATGATCACTGAGATGGCCCATGAAACGCGGAACGGCACCCCTCCAAAGGCCCCAATCAAGGCAACACGGCCCAGGAACATTGACGAATGAATAACGCCGCCAACCCCAAGGGTCCATATATACTACCATTATGGAATTAGGCTCCCAAAAAACCAAATATGAATGGTCTTTTTGGGCCTAATTCTATAATGGTAGTATATCTGGACCCTCTGGGCAAGGTGCCATGATGGACTGCAGTGCATACGCTGGCGCCAAAAAATCTATAAAGTTACTTTGAGTCCTACGTCTATACTATACGGGTACATGGACCCTGCTACCAAGAATCCTAACCCTCATGGTACCCCTGAAGGGACCCTAATTGAACACCAAAACCGTCTAGAACCCTGAAAGGAACTCTTAGCACCCTTGTGCGCACACGGACCCTTAGCCAAACGACACAGCCTGGCCATGAAGAACGTCCTTGCACGTAGACCCTACGCCCTTGTCCCCTACCCCAACGGACCCCCTTTGCACAAATTGAAAGTGTATTCATAATAAAAGCCTACAGCAGAGTAGGCTACGATAGTTGTCAAGGTTAGAGGCTAAAGGACCGAATAATGTGATGCTTGAGTTTAGCATAGCGGATTCGCAGGCTAGTATTGCGAGTCTAAGAGCCTAACAGAGTATGCGCATATGTTCAAATACTTGGACCCCGATGCTTAGGGGCTTAACTCTGTTTGGTGTGTTACCCTAAACCCTAAACCCAAAGCCCTACGCCCTAATCCTAACCTCTAACCTCTAAACCCTAAACACTAATCCTAACCTCCAAACCCTAAACCCTAATCCTAACCTCTAAACCCTAAACCCTAAGATTGCATTTTGGTGGTAACGCATTTGGACTGAAAGGCCCTCTGGGGACTCGGTGACTGCATGCAAGCAAGGACGACGATGTATTATACAAACAAAGGGTTTAGGTTGTAGGTTTTCGGGTTTTGGGTTTTGGGTTTAGGGTTTAGGTTTTAGGGTTTTGGGTTTAGGGCTTAGGTTTTAGGGGCATGCATGCATGCATGCATGCATCCATACAGGAATGGGTACATGGACCCCTGAGGATATTTAACATATTCGATATCCTACATTGAAGAAGACCTCTAAATCAGCAACCGTCAGCTTCCAAATCTCCATAGATACCTCTCTAGGAAGCCGTAATGGAACCCTTTAAAGCGTTAAAGTAACCCTAAACCGTAAACATAATCAACCCCGAATCCCTGAGTCTGTAAATCCTAAACCCTAAACTCTACACCCTAAAATCCCAACCCCCAACCCCCAAACCCTAAACCCTAAGTCCCAATCCCCAACCCCCAAGCCCCAACGGCTGAACCCTAAAGGCTAAACCCCTAAACCCCAGACTTGACCCGTAAACCCTCCTAAAAAATCCTGAACCCCTACATCCCTAAACCCTAAACCCATGAATCCAAAGCCATTTACTAGTAAACCCCAAAAAGTGGGAAACCGGACCAAGGACAATTCGTGTCGGGATTTCCTTTACATTACTCTCAAAGATTGAGGCTATTGGGTTTCCAACTCTTGGGCTTCTACTGCAACCCTAAACCCTCAACCCCTAAATCCCTAAACCCTAAGTCCCTAAACCCTAAATCCCTAAACCCTTTGAAAGAATCCTAAGAGGAACCCCTAAACCCTAAACCCTGAATCCCTAAAAACACCTTTAAAGGAATCCTAAGAGGAACTGCAGGTGTTGGGAAGTTGTGGGGGCCGGACGGCAACCTGCAGCTCCATCTCCAGAGCCCGTGCCTGCATGTTCATTGGGATGAAGATGCAGGTTTAGGGTTTAGGGTTTAAGGTTTATGGTTTAGGGTTTGGGGGTTCATAAGGGTCTAAGATTTAGAGTATATAAGGGTCTAAGATTCAAGTTTTATAAGGAATTTATGATTTAGGGTTTATCAGGGTTTAAGATTTAGGGTTCACAAGGGTGTAAGATTTAGAGTTTATAAGGGTTTTAAGAGTTAGGGTTTATAGGGGTCAGGGTTTAGGGTCCAGGGTTTAAGGTCTAGGGGTTAGGGTTTCGGGTTTGAGATTTACCTGGGGATCCAAAAACCTACCTTTCTAAGGGCTCCACCCTCTAATCAAGAAGAAAACCTACTATTTTGTGGGCTTGGGGTCTATAGGGATTAGGAATTATAAGGGTCCAGGGTTTAGGGTCTCGGGTCTAGGGGTTCGGGTTGAGGGTTTGGGGTCTAGGGGTTAGGGTTGAGGGTTTAGAGTCTAGGCTAGAGGTGTCGCTGAGCAGCAGCGACCACGCCACCTTCCCAACCTTGATCAGCACGGCCTCCTCATCCTTGGAGAGGATGAAAAGATGGACCACGCCCAATCTGCTGGAGCCACCCGTTTTCGTTGACAAGCCTGACAATGTTGATCTTGCCGTGGTACCCGACTGAGTCCTCCAGACACTTAATTACGCAAGTCGCCCCAGGTGTGGATGCAAGTGCTGTCCATGCTCTCAAGGCGCTTCCAACGGCAAGTCCTGACGACAGCATGGCGACAGGGACACCCAGAAAGCACCCCAGTTCACGAAGCGGCACCCGCTCACGTGGGCCAGTGAATACCGCTTCTGCACGAGCCTCCGCAGCTGCCCGCCAGCTGAAAGGCCTTACCTGCTGAGGGCTGTGTCCACAGGAGCCCTCCAAAATGCCGAGGGTTTAGGGTTTGAGGTCTCGGGCTTAGGGTTCGGTTTGCAGACAAGGCCTGCCTGTTGTCGTAGCCCCTAAGCCTACTGGCTTTTTCATGCGGAATATGAGAGAGACACCCTGAAAGGATATACTAACGGCTCCTGGTGGAGATCTTGTCTTGGCTTAGGGTTTTGGGGTTGGCGCTGTTTTCGCTGGCTATCACGTAAGTCTCTGGTTGTACTTGCGTGGACGTTTATGATTCCATTACGCTTTCATCGCAGGCTTATGATGGTGTTCCATGGCTTCTGCTTCTGGTGGTGTTTGCTCATTTAGAGTGGGAGGTTTAAACCGCTAGAGAATTTAATTAGAACTTCAGGGTTTTTGGTTTGGGGCTTCAAGTTTTCAGGGTTTAGGGCAGTAGGGCTTGTAGGTCTTAGGGTCGAAACGATTCACGCGAGCGTGGAACCCTAAACCAGCCAGCAATAGAGCCCTCAGCCCTGAAACCCTACTTGGGGTTATAAATAAGGTAACTAGACTTATAAGCAGTTATAACCCCAATTAAGGTAGTTATAACCTTACTTACTAAGTCCCATGATCCTCCAAGTAAACCCGCAACTCTAAAGCCAGGAGCCCTAAAATCCTGAAACTAACGCCCTAAACTCCTAAATCCCGCTTGCAGTTCGAAGCTCTATCCCAAAGGGTCCACGGTACCTATAAAGTAGAATGTAGGGTTTCTATACTACGACTTGTTAGTATGATTTGGGAAAATATCGCCCAAAACAGTACCCCTTCCCTAAACCCTGAACCCTATAAAACCCTTATAAGCCCTAAACCCTTTGGGCTATAACAGTGAATCCAGAAACTCCGAACCCTGAAGAATCTCTGAACCTCTGAGCCTCCGAATGCTCTACACTCTGAAAGTGCATGTGCGTGTGTGGGGGTGTGGGTGTGCGTCAGTCACGGTGTGTGTGTGTGTGTGTGTGTGTGTGGGTGTGTGTGGGTGTGTGCATGTATACATATGTATATATATATATATATAC